>CAUDMG010000281.1:837500-1012500 GCA_958450375.1 Homarus gammarus
CACCACCACCACCACCACTAGCATCAACTGATTTTCTCACCTAAGTTACAACACAAAGAAGGAAGTATTTTCAAAGACTCATTACGTCATAGAAAAATAAATAAACAAATAAATGAACAAATAAGCAAACAAATAAATAAATAAATAAATACATAAATAAAAGGATAAATAACACCTAATGACTCTACCGTAAATATTTTATTTGTGGTTATAATTGAGAGAGAGAGAGAGAGAGAGAGAGAGAGAGAGAGAGACATCCGGGCCCGTCTTCACTTACAGCTCGCCATCGATATTCTCTTTGTATGGGGGAAGCCAACTGGAGACGTCCGACGTGACCCAGCTTGGAGTGGGGGGTGAGAGGGGCTGGAGTGGGGGTCTGAGTGGGGGTGAGTGGGGCCTGAGTAGGGGTAAGAGGGATCGGAGTGGGGGGGTGAGTAGGGGAAGAGATAGGAGATAAGAGGTGATGGGAGCAGGTAAGGGCAGTGAGAGGCTGGAGTGGAGGTGAGAGGGATCAGAGTGGGGTGAGTGACTGGAGTGGGGGTGAGAGGGATCAGAGTGGGGATGAGTAGGGAGAGGGAACAGCTGAGAGGGGTTAGAGGGGGCTGTAGCGGAGGACGAAACACGGATGAGTGGGATAGGAAGAGAATAAGAGGGCCATAAGTTAATAAGAGTGGGGTGAGTGGGAAGTAAAAGGGCGATAAACAGGTGAGAGGGTGATATAGGGGGCAATATCCTCAAGGAAGTAAGAGGCTTGGTTTGGGAGAAGAGAGGAGAGGAGAGGAGAGGATAGGAGAGGAGAGGAGAGGAGAGGATAGGAGAGGAGAGGAAAGGAGAGAAAGACAAGAGAAAGAGAAGAAAAAGAGAGAAGAGAGAGAGAAAATCTCCACCTATGAGCAACCCAACTCACCCACGACCCACCCACAATAGCCCATGACTCACAGACCCATGACAATGACTCACGGCTGTCATGTGGGGTGATAAAATGCCCTTTATATCGACCCGGCAGTGAGTCACGTCTTTCAGCGATCAATAAGAGGGGCGTGTCGATCATGGGGTGTGTGTCGATCATGGGGTGTGTGTCGATCATGGGGTGTGTGTCGATCATGGGGTGTGTGTCGATCATGGGGTGTGTGTCGATCATGTGGTGTGTGTCGATCATGGGGTGTGCGTCGATCATGTGGTGTGTCGATCATGTGGTGTGTCGATCATGTGGTGTGTCGATCATGGGGTGTGTGTCGATCATGGGGTGTGTGTCGATCATGGGGTGTGTGTCGATCATGGGGTGTGTGTCGATGGTGGGGTGTGTCAATGATGGGGTGTGTGTCGATGATGGGGTGTGTCGATGATGGGATGTGTCGATGATGGGGTGTGTCGATGATGGGGTGTGTCGATGATGGGATGTGTCGATGGTGGGGTGTGTCAATGATGGGGTGTGTGTCGATGATGGGGTGTGTCGATGATGGGGTGTGTCGATGATTGGATGTGTCGATGGTGGGGTGTGTCAATGATGGGGTGTGTGTCGATGATGGGGTGTGTCGATGATGGGGTGTGTCGATGATTGGATGTGTCGTTGGTGGGATGTGTCGTTGGTGGGATGTGTCGATCATGGGATGTGTGTCGATCATGGTGTGTGTGTCGATCATGAGGCGTCGATCATGGGGTGAGAGTCCTGGACAACCCCACAATGACTTAAGACCTACCAATACCAAAACCAATAGCTACCATGAAACAAGGTACCTCTGTGATAATGGAGTCATTGGTGCGTGGCAGCTCAAGCTATGGTCTGGACACCCAAAAATATCAAACAATAACAACATCGACAACAACAACAACAACAACCACTACCACCACCACCTTTGCGGCTACATTACAGGTACAGTCACAGGTAAGAGAACACTTGTACCACCTGTAGACAATTTGTAGCACCAGGTAGACAACAGCAGGTACGAACGTTACAGTGTACTTGTTTGCTTGGTGCCTGGTCATCAGCGCATGATGTATAACCCTCCCCCCCCCCTCACCTGGTTTACTCAGCTGCGCATGAGTGTACGTCACGCATGTAGGGGGGGGGTGACTCATTGTTCAGGATCACTGGCGGGTGTTGGTGGGTGAATCCTTCCTCAGGGAGAGATCCTCTTTATGGGTAATCCGTGTGGTTGATGTTGACCCACACACGAGGGTACCAACAGGGTCCACTATACCCACACACGTACACTGATGAGGGATCTGGCGGGGTATAAAGAGAGCTGTGACTAACACTTATAAGATGGTGGTGGTGGTGGTGGTGGTGGTGGTGGTGGTGGTGGTGGTGGTGGTGGTGGTGGTGGTGGTGGTGGTGGTGGAGGTGGTGGTGGTGGTGGAGGTGGAGGTGGAGGTGGTGGTGGTGGTGGTGGGTGGTGGTGGGTGGTGGTGATGGTGGCGGTGGTGGTGGGTGGTGGTGGTGGTGGTGGTGGTGGTGGTTGGTGGTGATGGTGGCGGTGGTGGTGGAGGTGGAGGTGGAGGTGGTGGTGGTGGTGGTGGGTGGTGGTGGGTGGTGGTGATGGTGGCGGTGGTGGTGGGTGGTGGTGATGGTGGTGGTGGGTGGTGGGTGGTGGTGATGGTGGTGGTGGTGGTGGGTGGTGGTGGTGGTGGTGGTGGGTGGTGGTGGTGGTGGTCCTAATGGTACGATCAACAAGGTTGTTTCTCTGTCGCCTCTAGGCATCATTTATCTTCTCTGAGGTTCTGTGCCCAAAGACCTGCAGAGGAGCCAATATAATAGGTGGATGAAGATGGATGGTGAAAATCAAGAGGAGGACCCATAAGAATTAATGGACTGTCCTGATGTTTGGGATATGTTAGATTAGGACCTATGAGAACTACGGATCATTAGAACTGAGGGCTGGGTTAGGGCCCTATTAGACTGGCTCATTTGACGAGTCACCTGACACGTGTGTTGAAATGTCTGGGAACAAGACATCGTTATATACAGAAGTTAAGAGGTAATGTTAGAGGTTCATAGTTGGCAAGAATATGTTGCAACTGAATTCTTGTGCATAATTACGTTTAGTTCTTCAAAGTCGGCATGACAATGATTTTTAGGCCCAAGGATACAGTATGATTGCCGCCTTCACACACACACACACACACACACACACACATACACACACACACACACACACACACACACACACACACACACACACACACAGGATCCCATATACAGTATCGCCCCGCAACTCTGAACACCTAATATGATCCTTTAAAACATGGACTGCAGAATATCACAGGAGCGGCCAGTAGAATGTCAAGGAGGACCCCGGGTAGAGAGACCCACGACCATACTGAAGAAGTTCCACACGACGGAGGTACAACACATGCTGCTGCAAGATCTCTGCCGCTGTTTTACTGTACAATTACCTTTTAATTACTAGTTTCTACCCGGGGTTTAAACAGCGGTCGATGCTGTAGTAACTTCCCAGGTCCTTCACCACGCGAGAGGTTCGAGTCACGTGAGTTGTCCCAGTGAGGAAATTTTGTAACTTGATTATTTTGTTGATAATGGGTAAAAAATATCAGTCTCTTTAAAGGAAAAAACACCACGTTGAATTATATGAGTTGAGGATATTCCAGTCATACGTGGCCCGCAATATAATCCTCTATCAGATCAAATGCTACGTGAGGTCGACTCAGCTCTTGTACATAAAAATTCATAAAAATTTCTTGGGTTTAAAAATGTGGAGTTACAACACTGGAGGTGAGGTGTTCTACTGCCCACGATGACGCTGACTGATCACAAGACGTACACTACACTACACTGCACTACACTGCACTACACAGATACAGCTTGAGTCACTTCTACAGTAGTACAGCACTTCCTCGTCACACCAAAACTCGACTTAGTTACAACACTTACACGTAAACATTGTACACTAACGTAGGATTCTTATTTGACATAACCTTCTGGGAGGTGTTAAAAGAGTACCTTATAAACACACTTACTGTACAATACCACGTTTAAATAATATATAACATGGTGTGTGTGTGTGTGTGTGTGTGTGTGTGTGTGTGTGTGTGTGTGTGTGTGTGTGTGTGTGGAGTTCCCGATGACAAACATTTAGGAAATATTTATAAGAACATACCAAAAAAAAAAAATCTTAAGGTAAATTCTGGAGATAGTAAGTCATTACTAAGTATTACGTAAGACATTAATTACTGTCTCACTCTCGCCAGCCATTTCCCACACAGTGCTGGCCAGACCAACACTCTCCCGTCGCCTGCGGTCAGCCTTTCATTCCTGCCGCTTTAACAGGTGTGCTTTACGGTAAACACTGTGCACGTTCACTTACATCTGTGTGAGTCAGAGATGAGCGGCAACAAACTGGCAGAACACGTTCGTCACTTGTGTAGGAAACCGAGAAGTAAATACTGTTATTTGTAAATGTCACACACACACACACACACACACACACACACACACACACACACACACACACACACACAGTATGAGCCCCTGACAGTTAGGTAAGTATATCACAGAGGCAGGCAGGGTCAGTGTCTCACGACCAACTTAACATAACTTGAACAACCAAATTTTAGTTCATTTGGACTGTGGCCCACCAGGACAGGTGTCTATCAAGATTGGAGTTCATAAAAAATGGGGCCTATTACGACCGGGGTCCATTTGACCAGCCACCTTACCCACCACCGTACCCATGCAACTTAGTGCATGGAGGCTGACTCATCAATGACTCACGAGTGACTCAACACTGACTCATTCACTCGCCATTTCAACAAGCTGGCTCATGACTGCCAGTTCCAAGATCGATTCTCTGATGAGAGAGAGAGAGAGAGAGAGAGAGAGAGAGAGAGAGAGAGAGAGAGAGAGAGGGGAGACAAGAGGAGGGAGAGAGGGGAGAGAGAGAGAGAGAGAGAGAGAGAGAGAGAGAGAGGGGGGAGACAAGAGGAGGGAGAGAGGGGAGAGAGAGAGAGAGAGAGAGAGAGAGAGAGGGGAGACAAGAGGAGGGAGAGAGAGAGAGAGAGAGAGAGAGAGAGAGAGAGAGAGAGAGAGGAGGGGAGACAAGAGGAGGGAGAGAGAGAGAGAGAGAGAGAGAGAGAGAGAGAGAGAGAGAGAGAGAGAGAGGGGGGAGACAAGAGGAGGGAGAGAGGGGAGAGAGAGAGAGAGAGAGAGAGAGAGAGAGAGAGAGAGAGAGAGAGAGAGAGAGAGAGGGGAGACAAGAGGAGGGAGAGAGGGGAGAGAGAGAGAGAGAGAGAGAGAGAGAGAGAGAGAGAGAGAGAGAGAGAGAGAGAGAGAGAGAGAGAGGGGAGACAAGAGGAGGGAGAGAGGGGGAGAGAGAGAGAGAGAGAGAGAGAGAGAGAGAGAGGGGGGAGACAAGAGGAGGAGAGAGAGAGAGAGAGAGAGAGAGAGAGAGAGAGAGAGAGAGAGAGAGAGAGAGAGAGAGAGAGGGGGGAGACAAGAGGAGGGAGAGAGAGAGAGAGAGAGAGAGAGAGAGAGAGAGAGGGGGGAGACAAGAGGAGGGAGAGAGGGAGAGAGAGAGAGAGAGAGAGAGAGAGAGAGAGAGAGAGAGAGAGAGAGAGAGAGAGGGGAGACAAGAGGAGGGAGAGAGGGGAGAGAGAGAGAGAGAGAGAGAGAGAGAGGAGAGAGAGAGAGAGAGAGAGAGAGAGAGGGGGGGAGACAAGAGGAGGGAGAGAGAGAGAGAGAGAGAGAGAGAGGGGAGGCAAGAGGAGGGAGAGAGAGAGAGAGAGAGAGAGAGAGAGAGAGAGAGAGAGAGAGGTGAATAACTGTACATGACACTTTTTGTAGAGAAATAAAGAGAAGAAGATTAGTGGTCATTCCTCCCTTGTTATTATTCTCTTACAATGACGTCATAAAACTCTCTCTGTCTCTCCTATTACCCCTCTCATCCCTTCTCTCTCCCCTCTCTCCCTCCTCTTATCTCCCTCCCCTCTCTCTCTCTCTCTCTCTCTCTCTCTCTCTCTCTCTCTCCCTCCTCTTATCTCCCCTCTCTCATCCCTTCTCTCTCCTCCCTCCCTACTCTCCTCCTTTCCACTTCTTTTTCTCACTCCCTCTTATCTCTTAATCTGTCCTTCCCCCTACTTTCCTCGCCTCCCTCTCTCTCTCTCTCTCTCTCTCTCTCTCTCTCTCTCTCTCCCTCTCTCTCTCTCTCTCCCTCCTCTTATTTCCCCCTCTCTCTCTCTCTCTCTCTCTCTCTCTCTCTCTCTCTCTCTCTCTCTCTCTCTCTCCCTCCTCTTATCTACCCCCTCTCTCTCTCTCTCTCTCTCTCTCTCTCTCTCTCCCTCCTCTTATTTCCCCCCTCTCTCTCTCTCTCTCTCTCTCTCTCTCTCTCTCTCTCTCTCTCCACTATTCTGTTAACATCATTCTGTCTTCTCGTTTATCCTCCCCGCCTCCTCCCATTTATTATTTTCCTTTTATTCCCTTCTTCCCTTTCATTTCTAGCCCCTTCCAAGGATGATGATTTAACCCCTTGAGTACGATGATTTAGCCCCTTGAGTATGATGTAATCACTTGAGGATGATGATTTAACCCCTTGAGTACGATGATTTAGCCCCTTGAGTACGATGATTTAGCCCCTTGAGTATGATGTAATCACTTGAGTATGATGATTTAACCCCTTGAGTACTATTATTTAACCCTTTGAGTACGATGATTTAGCCCCTTGAGTATGATGTAATCACTTGAGTATGATGATTTAACCCCTTGAGTACTATTATTTAACCCTTTGAGTACGATGATTTACCTTTTAACCCCTCTGACTACGATGATTTAACCCCTTTGAGTATGATGATTTAACCCTTTGAGTACGATGATTTAGCCCCTTGAGTACGATTATCTAACCCCTTGAGTATGATATAATCACTTGCGTATGATGATTTAACCCTTTGAGTACGATGATTTAGCCCTTTGAGTATGATGTAATCACTTGAGGATGATGATTTAACCCCTTGAGTACGATGATTTAGCCCCTTGAGTACGATGATTTAGCCCCTTGAGTATGATGTAATCACTTGAGTATGATGATTTAACCCCTTGAGTACTATTATTTAACCCTTTGAGTACGATGATTTAGCCCCTTGAGTATGATGTAATCACTTGAGTATGATGATTTAACCCCTTGAGTACTATTATTTAACCCTTTGAGTACGATGATTTACCTTTTAACCCCTCTGACTACGATGATTTAACCCCTTTGAGTATGATGATTTAACCCTTTGAGTACGATGATTTAGCCCCTTGAGTACGATTATCTAACCCCTTGAGTATGATATAATCACTTGCGTATGATGATTTAACCCTTTGAGTACGATGATTTAGCCCTTTGAGTATGATGTAATCACTTGAGTATGATGATTTAACCCCTTGAGTACTATTATTTAACCCTTTGAGTACGATGATTTAACTTTTAACCCCTCTGACTACGATGATTTAACCCCTTTGAGTATGATGATCTAACCCCTTTGAGTATGATGATGTAACCCCTTGAGTACGATGATTTAACCCCTTGAGTACGACGATTTAGCCCCTTAAGTATGATGATTTAAGACCTTGAGTACGATGGCTTAGCCCCTTGAGTATGATGTAATTCCTTGAGTATGATGATTTAACCCCTTGAGTACGATTATTTAGCCCCTTGAGTACGACTACTTAACCCCTTGAGTACGATGATTTAACCCTTTGAGAATGATGATCTAACCCCTTGAGTATGATGAGTTAACTACTTGGGTATGCGGATTTAACCCATTGAGTACGACGATTTAACTCCTTGAATAAAATTGATTTAACCCCTTGAGTACGATAATTTAACCCCTTTGAGTACGATGACTTTAACCCCTTGAGTACGATGATTTAACCCCTTGAGTATGATGATTTAACTTTAACCCCTTTGAGTACGATGATTTAACCCCTTGAGTATGATGAGTTAACCCTTTGAGTACGATGACTTAACCTCTCGAGTACGATGATTTATTCCCTTGAGTATGATGACTTACCCCCTTGAGCATGGTAACTTGATGACTTAAGGGGTTAAATAATCGTACTCAAGGGGTTATATCATTGTACTCGAAGGGGTTAATAGGATAATAATTCAAGACCTTAAGAATGATAGATCAATTATACAAGGATGATGGTTTATTCCGCTACTGCCATTAGGATGATATATTAATTACTCAAGCATTTAACAGGTAGTAGGCAGCTTCCAAACAGGGAGGTACTACCCCCTGGGAAGATATTGGAAGCATAATGTATTGTCTAGTGGTAGACTTTCTGCCTCATTTACACACAATTGCAGGGTCTCAATTGTTTCTCTTACTTTGACAACACAATATACATATATTTTTTCTCACTCTTGATCTTTTTTCTTTCTTTTTTCTTTATTATTATTATTATTATTATTATTATTATTATTATTATTATTATTATTATTATTATTATTATTATTATTAATATAATTATTATTTCATTATTTTTATTTTTTTATTTATGTTTATTTTGAATTATTATTTTTATTATTATTATCATTATTATTATTATTATTATTATTATTATTATTACATTTTCGCCCCCAGGCTCCGATGTGGGTCATTTACCTGTGCCCAGGTGGGTTAATCCCCGTTAAAAAAATAAATAAAAATTAAGATGATATATTAATTACTTCAGGATGATAACCAAACAGGCCAACTGACGAAGGCTCATCTGTTGGCTTTGTGGGTATGTAGGGTTCAGAACGCCAGGTAACCCCTCAGAACACCATGTGACCCTTCAGAACGCTAGATGACCCCTCAGAACGCTAGGTGGCCTCTCAGAACGCCTAGCGACCCCTCAGAATGCTAGATGACCCCCATAACACCAGTGACCCCTCAGAACGCTAGATGACCCCTCAGAACGCTAGATGACCCCTCAGAAAGCCAGGTGGCCCCTCAGAACGCTAAATAACCCCTCAGGACGCTAAATAACCCCTCAGAACACCAGACAATGATCAGTTAAAAAGTATCCAAAATAGAACACAAACAGACAAGGACCCAGCTGGTGTCCTTGTGGGGCGACCCTTCACAACGCCAGACTGCCTGACGCGGCCCTCTCCGGAAACTGATGTCCCGAGATTCCAGGGATTCTTTGTGAAGTTTGGCCCACCCCCTATCCTTCCTCCCTCCCTTCAGGACGCCTTTCCCATCCACCACACGTCCTTACTGTCATCCGCACGCTGCCCACACATCCACATATCTTTACACTTATCCACGCACCGCCCACACATTCTCACACTCATCCATACACCGCCCACACATCCACACATCTTTACACTTATCCACACACAGCCCACACATTCTCACACTCATCCATACACCACCCACGCTGCCCACACATCCACACATCTTTACACTTATCCACACACCGCCCACACATCCTCACACCCACAGGCCCAAGCACACACACACCCAATCTTACAGCAAATACAAATATACACAAGTGTCTTTACACCACTCATACACCCACATAGTCTTCCCCGCCTGCATTACTTTGACAAAATGTGTGTGTGTGTGTGTGTGTGTCCAAAAGGAGTCTTGAAGTGAAATACTAAAAATGAAGAAATATCGACAAACCTTATCAGTGACACACACACACACACACACACACACACACACACACACACACACACACACACACACACACACACAAATCGAGACTCCTAACCACCACTATACACAAAAGTCAAAGATCCCTAGAGACATCGCTGTGTTTTCCATCTTTAATATCTGTGACCCCTGACCTCTGACCTTTTGCTGCCTCGTCGTCGACAAATTAACACAAATTCCAAACCAGTTAGTTAATTGTCTTTGTGTGTAGTCGCATCTAGAGTATCTGTCTGTTTGTCCAATAGCGGGAAGAGAAAAGACAAACACCTAAATATTTGACGATTTTTTTTAACTGACCTTTGACCTGCCACACTATCAGAAACAGACAAGTCATCATTTTGTCACTTTATGTAACTTGCTGACAAAACCCATGACCCTTCAGGCTTTTACACCCTTAATGCATGAGTCATAAAGGCAAGCATGAACTCCGCATGCTACCCAGATGGGCGCTGTAAACGCTTCTGCACTTCACCTTACACAGGATGTAAGGAGGAGCTCAATAAACTAGCCCCCTCGTGGGTATTCTACTTTGATATATTTTTATTAGATTTCAAGGTTTATTTTATCTAAACTTTATTGATATATTAGAGGAACAACTTTTGACCTGTCCTATCACAAAAAAAAAAAAAAATAATAAAAAAAAAATAAATACAAATAAAATCAGTCTCTTTGGTATTTTAAATTTAATCTTTGGTAAAAAAAAAAAATAAATAAAAAAAATAAATAAATAAATAAATAAAAAAAAAATTCTGTGAACCGAAATGTCTTCTTTTTTTTGGGGGGGGGGGGGGGGGTTGTGTTTGACCTTTGGGAAGTTCATGCACACCAAGTTTCTGGGAGACACCGCCCACAAACGACGAGGTGACGTGTGTAATGATGGTGTGAGAAGACGAGGTGACGTGTGTAATGATGGTGTGAGAAACAAAAGAGAAGGGTGAGATCTGTGAGGAGGAGGAGGAGGAAGAAGAGGAAGAAGAAGAGGAAGAGATGAAGAAGAAACAGAGAAGAACAAGAAGAAAGAGACAGTTATATGGACACAATACGGGAGGAGGGAGGAGGGAGAGAGGGTAGACACATGGAGGGAGGGTGGAGGGAAGGAGGGGGGAGGGAAGGAGGGTAGACACATGGAGGGTGGAGGGAAGGAGGGGGGAGGGAAGGAGGGTAGACACATGGAGGGAGGGTGGAGGGAAGGAGGGGGAGGGAAGGAGGGTAGACACATGGAGGGAGGGAGGAGGGAAGAAGGGGGGAGGGAAGGAGGGTAGACACATGGAGGGAGGGTGGAGGGAAGGAGGGGGGACGGAAGGAGGGTAGACACATGGAGGGAGGGAGGAGGGAAGGAGGGTAGACACATGGAGGGAGGGAGGAGGGAAGGAGGGTAGACACATGGAGGGAGGGAGGGGGGAAGGAGGGGGAGGGAAGGAGGGAGGGAGGAGAGAAGGAGGGGGGAGGGAAGGAGGGTAGACACATGGAGGGAGGGAGGAGGGAAGGAGGGGGTAGGGAAGGAGGGTAGGCACATGGAGGGAGGGAGGGAGGAGGGAAGGAGGGTAGACAGATGGAGGGAGGGAGGAGGGAAAGAGGGGGTGGGAAGGAGGGTAGACAGATGGAGGGAGGGAGGAGGGAAGGAGGGGGAGGGAAGGAAGGTAGACACATGGAGGGAGGGAGGAGGGAAGGACGGGGGGAGGGAAGGAGGGTAAACACATGGAGGGAGGGAGGAGGGAAGGAGGGTAAACACATATGTATCAGTCATATGAGAAGAATGTGTGTCATGGGGGGGGAGGTGATGGTGTAAGCTTCCGTTGGGTGACAGTGAATCAGTTCCCAAACACCGCTGAGTTGTGTCACCACTTACACCACCTCAGCACGCCCACATATACACACGCACATACATACATGCAGATAGACAGGCATACAGGAAGACAGACATATCATACACAACACACACACACATAACGCATACACATAACACACACACAAGCATACGTACACACATAGTATAAACCTTGGAATGAATCACACACACACACACACACACACACACACACACACACACACACACACACACACACATCCACCAACAACACCACAGAATCACACACACACACACACACACACACACACACACACAGTCACACACACACACAGTCACACACACATCCACCACCAACACCACAGAATAAACCACACACACACACACACACACACACACACACACACACACACGTTAGATTGGGTAAGATGGGTTAGGTTAGGTAAGGTTAGGTTAGGTTAGGTTAGGTTAAGGGTGACTAGTCATTAAGTGAAATATGCTGGGGTCGAGACTCTTGAGCCGACCCGATTAAACCTCGTAAAATAAGTTAAACCTAAAACCTTCAACACCTAAAACAAAACACAAATACAGGTAACAGAGATTTAATTATATATTCCCCCAAAACCTCAGTAGTTTAATTTACCTGTTAGATGAGGTGAAGGAAGTTGTTAGTTTGTTTAAAAATAACCTCCTATTGTTCCTCATGAGCGTGTGTCCTTCATCAACCATGGCTCAAGGGTTACTGCAAGACGACAACAACACAGTACCCGGGAACACCTATACTGGATAACACCCGCCCTCATAACCCCAACAGAGAACAGAACCCAGGACGCATGAGTGAGAGGCAAGCTACTACTACTACCACCACATCTCATGGCACCCTGATTTTAAGCGTCTGGATTGCATGTTGTATTGTAAGCCACCAGGAAGTGTACAAGATGATCAACACAGGAGAATTATATCGACAAAGGATCACCAGAGTGTACAGGAACGATCACAATACTGTACACGTGTAAAACAAATCCTGTGTCATGATTTAAACGACCTGACGGATAACAATGATAAGCTGTGAGATAACTCCGCCGCCGCCGCCTTGAAGGGACCACGAATGTAAACACTATATGGGGTTTAGCACTGTCTTCCTTCCATAAAGTCATTTCTTCTTCTCCTCTCTCTCCCCTTCTTTAACATCTCTAATTATCTCTTCCCTGCTTTCGTTTGGCTCAGTCATGTCAGTATTGTTGTTGTTATTATTATTAAAATTATATATGTATTTTTCCTGGTTATTAAATAGTACACCCCTTCCTTCCTTCTTTCCTTCACCCCTTCCTTTCTTCCTTCCCTCCCTCCTCCTTCTCCTCTTCAGTTCTCTGTTATCTCATTCTCTCTCCTTTATATCCTCTCCCCCCTCCTTCCTTCCCTCCATGACTCTCCCTAACCCCTCTAAAAGTCCCTCAGAATTTAATGTCCTCCAGGCTCTAAAAAACACCTCTCACCCTCCTCACCTCTCACTTACTGTCCCTCACCAGAATCCCTCACCTCTCACCCTCCTCACCTCTCACTTACTGTCCCTCACCAGAATCCCTCACCTCTCACCCTCCTCACCTCTCACTTACTGTCACTCACCAGAATCCCTCACCTCTCACCCTCCTCACCTCTCACTTACTGTCACTCACCAGAATCCCTCACCTCTCACCCTCCTCACCTCTCACTTACTGTCCCTCACCAGAATCCCTCACCTCTCGTCCTCCTCCCAATCATCCCTCACCTCCCTCCCTCCCTAAGGACCTCTCCAACACCTCCTCCATCTCTTCCTCTCTCACCAGTGACCCTCAACCCTTACCCCCCCACCTCCCCCCCAACACGACCACACCTCACCTTTTACCCCTCCCCCCTCCCTCCTCTACCTCACTACCTATCTATTTCCTTCAACAACCCCCCCTCCCCCCTCTCCTCTCCCCCCCTCTCCCCCCCATCTCCCTAAACATCTCTCCCCTTCCTGACTCCCAGCGTCTATCCCCCCCCCCCCCCCAGACATCACACAATGTCTGTACGTCAAGGTCAGGTGAGAGGGTGAGGGAGGGGAGGGTGGGGTGAGAGGGGAGGGAGGGGTGAGGGAGGGTGGGGTGAGGGGGGAGGGAGGGGTGAGGTGGGGAGTGAGGGAGGGGGTCGGGGGGAGGCCCTTTGCTTCACTCCTTCAATGAATAATACATCTCTGGTATATCCTAAGCCCTGTACTGTAGCCCACGTGTGTATCATCTATTCTTACCTGACTATCCATGTATCCTAACCCACGTGTGTATCATCTATCCTTACCTGACTATCCATGTATCCTAGCCCACGTGTGCATCATCTATCCTTACCTTTGTATTCTAACCCACGTGTCTTACCTATCCTTACCTGCCCAACCCTATACCCACGGGAGATACTAATTACTCGTGCTGGTGATATAACCTATGGGTAGGGGAGGGAGAGAGGGAGGGGGGGGGGGTCAGGTGTGGTAGTGGTGGTAGTGGTGGTAGTGGTTGGTTGTTGTGGTTGTGGTGATGGTAGTGGTGGTGGTTGTGCCGATGAGTAAGGTAGTGGTAGTGGTGGTGGTGGTGGTGGTGGTAGTGGTGGTTGTGGTGGTGGTAGTGGTGATGAGTAAGGGAGTGGTAGTGGTGGTGGTGGTAGTGGTTGTTGTGGTTGTGGTGATGGTAGTGGTGGTGGTTGTGCCGATGAGTAAGGTAGTGGTAGTGGTGGTGGTGGTGGTAGTGGTGGTTGTGGTGGTGGTAGTGGTGGTTGTGGTGGTGGTAGTGGTGATGAGTAAGGGAGTGGTAGTGGTGGTGATGGTTGTGGTGTGGTTGTGGTGGTGGTAATAGTTGTTGTGGTTGTGGTGATGGTAGTGGTGGTGGTTGTGCCGATGAGTAAGGGAGTGGTAGTGGTGGTGGTGGTGGTTGTGGTGGTGGTAATAGTTGTTGTGGTTGTGGTGATGGTAGTGGCGGTGGTTGTGCCGATGAGCAAGGTAGTGGTAGTGGTGGTGGTGGTGGTGGTAGTGGTGGTTGTGGTGGTGGTAGTGGTGATGAGTAAGGGAGTGGTAGTGGTGGTGGTGGTAGTGGTTGTTGTGGTTGTGGTGATGGTAGTGGTGGTGGTTGTGCCGATGAGTAAGGTGGTAGATCATTCAGGGGAAGGAAACCGGTGGTGTAAGCTGACTGGCTGACTGGTGGGGAAATCTCACTGAGTAACTGTTAGCATAAGAGATGGGTCAATGATGAGTTGGTGAGTTGGTGGGTCGGTGGGTTGGTAGGTTGGCGGGTTGGCGGGTTGGTGGGTTGGTAGGTTGGCGGGTTGGTAGGTTGGCGGGTTGGCGGGTTGGTGGGTTGGCGGGTTGGTGGGTCGGTGGGTTGGTAGGTTGGCGGGTTGGCGGGTTGGTGGGTTGGCGGGTGGGTCTAAAAGAGGTTGGTGTGATGAAGTAAAGCAAGATGATGAATGAGATGAGTCAAACGAGTAACCACACAAGTCTTTAGTGAGTAACGTGAGTCAAATGGTTGAATAATTAAAGTATTATTACAGAGATGAGATAAATGGTGTATACTTCTCGACGTGTTAAGATGAGTGAAGTGAGATGATGAAGACGAACTTGTGGGAGGGGGAGGGAGGGGGGGAGAGGGGAAGGGGGGAGAGGAGGGGGAGAGGGGGAGGAGGGAGAGAGGAGGGGGAGAGAGGGGGAGGAGGGAGGGAAGGGGGGAGAGGAGGGAGAGGGAGAGAGGAGGGGGAGAGAGGGGGAGGAGGGAGGGAAGGGGGGAGAGGAGGGGGAGAGGGGGAGGAGGGAGAGAGGAGGGGGAGAGGGGGGAGGAGGGAGAGAGGAGGGGGAGAGAGGGGGAGGAGGGAGGGAAGGGGGGAGAGGAGGGGGAGAGGGGGAGGAGGGAGAGAGGAGGGGAAGAGAGGGAGGGGGGAGAGGAGGGAGAGAGAGGGGGAGGAGGGAGGGAAGGGGGGAGAGGAGGGGGAGAGGGGGAGAAGGGGGAGGGAGGGAGAGGGAGAGAGTGAGGGAGGGGGGAGAGGGGAAGAGAGGAGAGGGGGTGATAAATTGGATAGTGAGTATGGTGTGTGTGTTGACCAAGACGACTTAAAACTTACTAGGTGAGTCATAGTGAGTAAACCATCAGTGAAATGAGTAATTAAGCAAGATAAATAAACCAGACGAAGAGTTAGTCCAATAAAATGAATAAAATCAGTGAATAAGATCAATACATAGTGACTTAAAGTGAGTGTTTAGGCGATGAGTAAAATGAATTATCAACCTATAAGTCAGTCTGTCAGTCAGTCAGTCAGTCAGCCAGTCAGTCAGCCAGCCGTCTCGAGCAACAGGTAAGACGTACGGCATCAAGTTAACACAACGTACCTGAGTCGAGTCAGTAAGGTGAGTAGCCAGGGCTGAGTCATACCTCGTCAGACAGGCATATAAGTACTTGCTTCCTGGGTCCAACGCTGTCTAAAGGTTCCTACGTTAAGTGTCTCTCCCCCCCCAAATGGTGATGTGAGAACGACGTAGTTAAAACAGACTGAGTCATTTAATTTAACTACCTCACTGACAATGATGATGATGTGGGAGGAGGGGGGGAGGAGGGGGAGGGAGGGGGGGAGGGAGGGGGGAGGGGGGGGGGGTAAGGGGGGTAATAAATGAATGTCGCCGCAAGTGCATTGAGACTATATTGTATCTTGTAATATCGTCTTTTTCAGGATTTATTATTATTATTATTATTATTATTATATTCAGTAATTCTTAACGTAGTGAAACATCTACAGTACGATTTCAATAGAGACAGACATACAAACTGATGTACAAAGGTCCATAAATACACACATACAAACATGTTCACATAATATTTGAATGTGCAGTACTCTCATGTTCCTATACCAACACTCTATTACACACAGATTCTAACACACTCACTCATACACACACACACACACACACACACACACAAACACACACACGGAAACAAAAGTAAGAAAATACACATACAGAGACACATTCAAACAAACAAACAAACAAACACCAACACACACACACAGCATCGCTCATTAGGATGACAAACACGACAAGCACGCGGCATCATCCTGACGTCACAGGGGAGACCGGACGGACACACACACACACAAGGTGATAATGTGAGATGGTGGTGTTGACGTCTCGATCAGCTGACTTCCAGGTGATTGATACACACATCCCACCTGGCCAGTCCCCCCCCCCCCCTGCTAGTCCTCCAGCCCACGTACAACTGGAGGGAGGGAGTGTGGGATGGAGGATGGGAGGGAGGGAGGGATGGAGTGTGGGATAGAGGATGGGAGGGAGGGAGGGATGGAGGATGGAAGGGAGGGAGGGAGGGAGTGTGGGATGGAGGATGGGAGGGAGGGAGGGATGGAGTGTGGGATAGAGGATGGGAGGGAGGGAGGGATGGAGGATGGAAGGGAGGGAGGGAGGGAGTGTGGGATGGAGGATGGGAGGGAGGGAGGGATGGAGTGTGGGATGGAGGATGGGAGGCAGGGAGGGATGGAGTGTGGGATAGAAGATGGGAGGGAGGGAGGGAGGGATGGAGTGTGGGATGGAGGATGGGAGGGAGGGAGGGATGTAGTGTGGGATAGAAGATGGGAGGGGGGAGGGATGTAGTGTGGGATAGAAGATGGGAGGGAGGGAGGGAGTGTGGGAGGGGGGGTAGGATGAAAGGGTGAAGAGAAAGAGAGTGGGATGGAGGGAGGAATAGATGAAGAGAAGGAGGAGAGGGAGAGAAGTAGATGGAGAGAGAGAGGGAGAGAAGGAGGAGAGGGAGAGAAGGAGGAGAGGGAGAGAAGTAGATGGAGAGAGAGAGGGAGAGAAGGAGGAGAGGGAGAGAAGGAGGAGAGGGAGAGAAGTAGATGGAGAGAGAGAGGGAGAGAAGGAGGAGAGGGAGAGAAGTAGATGGAGAGAGATAATTAGATAACAATGAATGAATAAAGAGAGAGATGAAGTGAGGAATGAATGGATGAGTGGATGGGAGAGGGCGGATGAATGGAGGATAGGAGGGAAAAGGTTGGAATGACATAAGTGGAAGAAAGATAAAGAAAGGATACAATGAGAGAGAGAGAGAGAGAGAGAGAGAGAGAGAGAGAGAGAGAGAGGATGCCCTGTACGAGAGGCATGAGGGGCTGCAGCTGGCTAGTGTAAGTGCGTCACGTGGCGTCAGGAAGAAGGTTTTTACTAAAAGTGTCAGTGTGTGTGTGTGTGTGTGTGTGTGTGTGTGTGTGTGTGTGTGTGTGTGTGCGTCAACGAGCCACAGTGACGGAAATTGTCTTGGTAAACTTAAAAGTAACAGGATAACTTGAGACAGAAGCAAAATATATCCTTGTTGCCTCTTTATTGCTTCAACAAAGACACACAGACACGGTGAGGCTGTGACGCAGACTCTGACCACAGGAGGAAAAACCTAAACCAAAAGCGACGGAATAAGACGCCATAAAACAATAACATGACGTGTAAATGGGACGAAGAGAATAACAATAATAATAATAATGAAAACAAAGAAAATACGGTAATAAAGAAACAGTAGGTGTGTCTGTGTGTATCTCTGGTGTTGAGAGCAATAATAATAGTTCTACATAACAGACAAATCTGACAATACAAACATACATTTTAAACAGATTTATGTATATCATTATATCAACAGGTGAAGTATTTTTTAATAATAATAATAAATAATAATAATAATTCACGGTTTATTGAAAGAGCATAGCAGCCAGAAGGCTGAAAATATACAGTTACATAATTGGGGAATGGTTTTCGATTTACAAATAATATACAAATAACACAAGTGATACAAATAAGCTATATAATAACTAGATGGGGAAAAGCTCAAACCACAGGGCATTTCAACATAGTGACAGTGCAAGAAGTAGGATTTACTGGGAGTGAATACACTGGTTTATTACAAGTTATTGATAATTTTTACAATGGTTGAGACTGGGCTGTTCTTATAGCGATCAGTTCGTGCTCGTATGGGCTGGATGCAGTTGTGGTGTCCAACAGCAATTCTCGGGCTAGGCATCTCAGGTGGTAGTAGGAGCCGGTGTCGAGAATGGTGCAGAAGCTTCTCACCAAATTTGCAGATGAGGTCGTGGTGATGGTCAGAGAGAGACGTGGGTCAGTGTGTTGAGCGCTTCTTGATATGTGGAGTAGGAAGGGGAGAGAATAATCTGTGTGTGTACCTGTTTCTTAATTCGTTGGCTTAAGAGAATTTCCTCGCCAAATCGAGAAATCTTTGGGTATATTTACGAACTGAACGAGACAACAGTATGGGTGAGTAGGCCTTCATATGTGTGTGTGTGTGTGTGTGTTTTATCTACCCCCCACTGTCTGTTCCTCGTGACGGATAAAGTGCTGTATCGATAACCGTTAAGTGAAAATTATCCTTTATAAAATAAAATGAGTGTGTGTTGTGTTGTGTTGTGTTGTCATAAATATATGAAAATGAAACTTGACAGTTGTACAAGACCCGCTGAGAGTTGTTGATGCTATAAGACTGTGGGGGGGGGGGGGGTGGTCCCTTTCTTGTAGGGTGAGTTCTGGGCTATTGTATTCACTCATACCAAGCGTTGATCTTGCTTTTTAATGAGCTTCACTAAATATTGAATACCCATATTAAATTTTTTTCGATCTCGTTGAAGAGATTTCAAGCAGTGTTTTGATGGAGTTTTATCGGGGATGAGAAGCCAATCTTGGTCGTCATTTGTCTCCACATACATTTTAGTGGAGAATTTTCTCCAATATTCATAAAACTTGTTGACATTTTTCAATGTGGTGTTGCTTCCTCCACAGCTTGGTGGTGGCAGGTTATCGGTGTTTTCTTTGCTTTTCATCTCCCAGTACGAAATCTCTTGGAAGAGTTTTCGGAAAACTGTATGAAACCCGGTGTCGGAGTCTGGGGGCCGGAGTAAGACTTACTTGAAAAGTGAACCCATAAGTTCACGGTCCCCCGGGACTCGCATTGGGAAGTGGGCTGTTGTTTTGATCTCTTCTTCTCCCACTTCTGGGATTTCTTCTCCTCGCACTTCTGAGAGTTCTTCTCCTCGCACTTCTGAGAGTTCTTCTCCTCGCACTTCTGAGAGTTCTTCTCGCACTTCTGAGAGTTCTTCTCCTCGCACTTCTGAGAGTTCTTCTCCTCGCACTTCTGAGAGTTCTTCTCGCACTTCTGAGAGTTCTTCTCCTCGCACTTCTGAGAGTTCTTCTCCTCGCACTTCTGAGAGTTCTCCTCGCACTTCTGAGAGTTCTTCTCCTCGCACTTCTGAGAGTTCTTCTCCTCGCACTTCTGAGAGTTCGTCTCCTCGCACTTCTGAGAGTTCTTCTCCTCGCACTTCTGAGAGTTCTTCTCCTCGCACTTCTGAGAACTATTTTGGCCACACTGAACTTCGTTCAGAGCGACATACGCAGCCTGTATCCTTTGGAATATCTTGGTGGCTTCAGGGTCGTCGAGGTTCTTGTCTGGATGGCATCGTCGCGCCAGACGAAGGTAGGCCTGCCGGATCTCCGTTAGGGTAGCGTCCCTGGTAACATCCAATACTTGCCGATGACAAGTCATTTTGTAACAAAATTGTCAAGTTACAGTACTGTGACTAGAGGGTCAATTTGAAAAACGTGAGGATAGTTTTAAGTATGTAGTGAGGATAGTTTTAAGTGTGTAGTGAGGATAGTTTTAAGTGTGCAGTGAGGATAGTTTTAAGTGTGTAGTGAGGATAGTTTTAAGTATGTAGTGAGGATAGTTTTAAGTGTGTAGTGAGGATAGTTTTAAGTGTGTAGTGAGGATAGTTTTAAGTATGTAGTGATGATAGTTTTAAGTGTGTAGTGAAGATAGTTTTTTAGTATGTAGTAAGGATAGTTTTCAGTTGTAAAGGGTGGTTCAGTACACTACACCGTCGCTCGGGCAGTAGTGCTTGTGTTAAAAGTAGGAGTTCTTCAGGTTTGTGTACTGTCACCACCACTTTTGATTATACGAGTACAGGTGTTTACAGGTATGGCAGAGTGTGGGAGGAGAACGCGGATGAGAGAGATAGACAGATAGAGAAAACTGAAATACAGACAGACAGATAGACAGACCATCAAGTGAGGTAGGTTGTGAGGTAGACAGTGATGGAGGTACACTCGGAAACCATAATCTCTAGCCCACCTGGGTCGGTGCTGGAGGTTAGTACAGCGTCCTTTCTGGACGGGGGCCCACTCTAACTATCAGGAGGCAACACATGCACGAACACATACAGGCATAGTACGGCTGTATAGATGACATTATGTATAAATATTGTATATGGCATTTTATACTCTGCATTATCTTCATTATATATGAACACAGAGAAAAATTACCATAGGTTGTAGTTACGAAAGTATGAATGGAAATAAACACTTCCAAACCACCCAGTGAGTCCACACAACGTTTACAGCGCTTGTGTATGTGTGCCAGACCAAGATGCTTCCACCACACCCCATCATTCGCGTAACTATATGAAAAATCGTGTTTAATTTAACTACATATTTCAAAAACCTTAAATTACATGTGGATCAGTCACTCCTCATTTGACACACTTTTAGTGTAATACTTTGACCATCCCACCTGGGCACATGGAGGCCCACGGTAACTCTCACGGGGCAACATACGCAAGAACACACAAGTTATGATATGAACCCTTCCAGGCTTCACTATCATTATCATGTTATGCTCAACATGCTCTGTATCTTGGTAACTAGTCATAGTATCAATACATGACAGTGTTATTAGTATAATATTATAACTTTTTACCTACAGTTATTGTTGTAAATCATGGACAGGAAGGATACATAAATTATAATATCAAGTGTATGGTTTGCTCAAAGCCACCCCAAGTCAGACAAAGTTGCACTGTGTGTGTGTGTGTGTGTGTGTGTGTGTGTATTCTTGCTGACATCACCTGTAGGAGTATCGAGGCTACTATTACCCATGAACAACTATATGCTGGACTGGCCATGTTACCCACATGGACGACAGTAGACTGCCAAAGCAGCTATTTTACAGTCACCTAACGACTAGCAAATATAACGCTGGCGGGCAACTGAAAAGGTATAAGGATAGTCTTAAGACAAACCTGAAAAAAATGTCAAATCGATCCCCCTCACCTGGGAGACGATTACTCCACACCGTAACGCTTGGGGGAGCACGGCACGAGAAGGCGTCAAACTTTCGAATTAGCCCAACTACAAACCGAGGCAGACAAGTGCCAACCCCGGAAAGACGCTGCCACCGCCCCTCCCGCACTCGATGTAGCCCTCCACATGTGCAACATCTGTAAACAACTCCGCGGGTCCCGTATCGGCCTCTTTAGTCACCTCAAAACTCACCAACCTCGGTGACATCCCTCATAACTCATATCATTGTATCATAGCTGGATGATCGTCATATTCTATTCCGAGTGACAGCAAAGTAGTGGTAGCAGTAGTAGTGTGTGTGTGTGTGTGTGTGTGTGTGTGTGTGTGTGTGTGTGTGTGTGTGTGTGTGATTAATGCCTGAACACTCACTGCCATTCACACCTATCAGCATCACCGACATTCTACCTTAATTCGCTACAATCACTTAAGTATCTTAGGTGACAAATTATGAGGTCAAACAACATTAAGAATCCACTATGTGCCTTTACGTTATCTCGGTGTTAAGTGAACGTTATCTCATAGGTAAAGTCTTCGGGGAATCTCGACGCCATCTTTGTTTACATCTTATCTAAAATCGAGTTAGTCAGTTGCATTTTCACTTGACCACCGACAGCTCCAGCACAAGATAATACGCCTCACACTAACTACGCCAGACGAACACTCCCCTCTCTCTCTCTCTCTCTCTCTCTCTCTCTCTCTCCCTCTCAATCTCGGCCTACAGGTCCTGACTCACAACACATCAGTCAAATAATGACTCAGAAAAGGATCTATAGTCAACATACCTTTTTGACATCAGACCAGATGTGCGTGTGTGTGTGTGTGTAGGTGTGTGTGTTTGTATGTGTGTGTGTGTGTGTATGAATATATATGCATGTATGTATGAAAGTCTGGGCAAGTTTATTTACGCCATTTGCCTCTGTCTACCCAGCAGTAGTCGGCAACCTGGATGTTAATCGATTTGCGGATCGTATTCCGGGGTAATGGTTAGCCAGTGCAGTTGGCGAGCTGTCCGGTCTTCTCGGACAATTCCGTGACACTGGGTCATGCAGCTCGTTAACTCAAGGTGTGGTTGTTGTGTTGGCGACAGCTTCTACACCTTAAACAAATTCACGCCTAAAAGGCCATTGGGCTATAGTGAGACAAAACTCACAAGAAGAGGATTACATATATATAGAATATTTATAGTGGGAGGATGTAAAGACAAGAAGCTTGGTAGCGTGGTCGGTTAGTTATTTACACTGTCAATACACTTATCTTATCTCATATGTTAATACACATATATTACGTATCAGATAGTACGTTCTTAAGGGACAACTTGTTAAACACTTCGATACAACTATTTATTAATTCACTCAATGACATGGACATATCACTATCAATATTATATCGGAGTTACTAGCACATTATATTTACGTTATTCGACGCTGACTCTCGGACACAAACATGAACTGAATACACTTCCCACAGCAGGTAACTCACCCTAGGGATAGTCCTGAAAAGACTCACATTTGACCTGACGGAGGCCCAGTGGGTGTTGGCTGGGCTGCCTCCTATGGGAGACTGCTTAGCTGGTGACGTCGGGGGCCTGGTCAGAGAGTCTCCCTCCCGACCTGGGAAGGGGACGAGCGTGACTCTGCGCAAGTGAACAGAATGACGACCTAGACGGGAAAGAGAAGACAGTAACCAAACTGACAGAATGACAAAGATCTGCCGAATGACCTCGTGGGCAGGACTGCAGGGCTTTTATATGGGGGAGGAACATCCAGCGTTTGACCTTCGCCAATTAACACTAAACTGGTTAGATCTGGACAGCTGTGTCCAGGTGTGGTCATG
Source organism: Homarus gammarus (assembly GCA_958450375.1). Taxonomy (NCBI): domain Eukaryota; kingdom Metazoa; phylum Arthropoda; class Malacostraca; order Decapoda; family Nephropidae; genus Homarus; species Homarus gammarus. The sequence continues at coordinate 860,969 of CAUDMG010000281.1, forward strand.
CCCAGGTGTGTCTTGGTTAGGTGTGGTTGTAGGTCAAGTCACTCGCTAATTCAAGTAATTAGCGGACGAGGTCAGGTCCCTTCGGTCCTGGGGTGTGTCAACCTGGTATGTACGGGTACCACGAAGTCTGCACCCACTCACTGTTATATGTGTTGTAATTCTCTGGGCTGTAAGCTATGGTCTGATAATTCACTGGTCAACATAAAAAAAAAAATTATCATGGTTCTGGATCAAAACAGTCTGATTCTAGTGTAATTGTATGTGCTGAACTCAATTATGACATTCGTATAGCTGTATCAGGCTCAGTTTTCCAGAACCAGCATATCTATATATTTAGTGTACCATGCTATTCATACAGTAATTTATATGCTCATTGGCTCCACTTATGCAAATATTTTGTCCTGATTTGTGCTTTTTTGTTTGTTTCAGTTTGCTGATTCATGATATTGCATATCTACACCTGCATGATTTGTAATTACTCTGAAATTAACAAAACATGGAACGTCGCAAGTGTGTGAACGGTGCTGATAGTTTTTGCTACATATGTGGTGCCTTCACTCCTGGTAGCCTCAAGAAACCAATCACAAAAGCTGTTCGACTGAACTACAAAAGTTACTTCAAATGTCATTTGGGTGACCAAGACAAGAAATGGGCACCTCATGTAGCCTGTAAGTCTTGTGTTAACCACCTGAGCGAGTGGATGTGTGGTAAACGAAGTTCAGGAATGCCGTTTTCTGTACCAATGATATGGCGTGAACCTAAAGACCACAGTAGTGACTGCTACTTCTGTCTCACAAATATTAAGGGAATAAAAATCAAGACACGAGGCAAGGTACAGTACCCCAATATTGCTTCTGCAATCCGACCAGTACCGCACAGTGCTGAACTTCCAGTCCCAAATCCACCGACTGAACAAGAATTGAGTGATTCCGATTCTACCTCTACCTCAATGGAAAACGACTACCAGGATGACTCTGAAAATACCAGGCCTAAACTATTCACTCAAGAAGCGCTTCATGATCTCATCAGGGACCTAAACTTGTCAAAAGAAAAGGCTGAAGTTTTGGGATCCACACTAAAGCAGCGTAACCTGCTAGAAGATGGAGTGCATATCACTACAGCGCGTTACCGGCATAGACAGCTGTCTGCATTTTTCAAGATGGCAAACAACCTTTGTTATTGTGAGGACGCAGTATCTCTCATGCAACAACTCTGCAAGTCTGAAACATACAAGACAGAGGATTGGAGGCTGTTTATAAACTCAGGAAAAGACTCTCTGAAAGCTGTTCTTTTACACAATGGCAATCGGCTTCCATCTGTCCCAATAGCACACGCAACAAAAATGACTGAGAGCTATGAAACAATGAAAATTCTGTTGGCCGCTATAGAGTATGAGAAACACCAGTGGAAGATATGTGGCGATCTCAAAGTCATCAGTTTACTACTGGGCCTTCAGAGTGGCTACACAAAGCACATGTGCTTTTTGTGCTTGTGGAACAGCAGAGCTGATGCAGAGCACTATGTGAGAAAGGATTGGCCGACAAGACCAAGAGATGCGCCTGGAAGGTTTAACTGTGCTCACAATCCGCTTGTAGATCCAGAAAATATATTTTTGCCTCCACTGCATCTAAAGCTCGGTTTGGCTAAAAATTTCATCAAAGCTATGGATCAATTCGGTGCTGGGACTCTATACTTATCTCAGAAACTAGGTGGTGTGGTTTCCGAAGCCAAGTTGAAAGCAGGTGTCTTGAATGGACCACAAATTCGTATACTAGTTAATGATAGCGAATTCACCAAAACATTGAACCCACTGGAGAAAAAAGCATGGGAATCATTTGTCAATGTGTCAAAGAATTTTCTTGGAAACTATCGTGCTGACAACTATAAAGAAATCGTAACAACCATGCTTCAGAATTATCATGCATTGGGAGCAAGGATGTCCTTGAAATTACATTTTTTCCACCTTGGAGACGTTAGTGATGAACACGGCGAAAGATTTCATCAAGATATCGCCATAATGGCGAGCAGATATCAGGGACAATTCAGTCCTAACATGATGGGCGACTATTGCTGGACACTGCAACGAGAAGAGAGCAAGCTGTACAAGAGAAAGAGTAAAGTTCAGAAGCACTTTTAGAACTTCATATTTTGTCATTATAAAGGATTTGAACTTATGTTTTTTGGTACAATTTTTTATGAGCTTATCTGTGATAGGTTTAAAATTGTATCTTGCATGACGCGATAATGCTACTATATTTACTATTTTTTTTATTCTTTAAGAAAGTAGGTCTGATGGTAGAATGAAACATCCAATTAATATTCATTAATATGAAATTAGTCATGAAAGCACAGTCACATGAGATAATCTCATCTTTTGCACGACACGTGATGGAATATTAAATATTTGTACCTATTGATTTTTTTATAAAACCTGGTCTGATAGAACAAAACAAATATCAGATTCGAATTCAGCAATATGAAATTAGTTGTGTGAGCATGATCTCATATGTGAACCATTTTGGCTGTTGACCAGTGTAATGATTCATTACACGTCCCGCCAAGACCAAAGCTTCCATCACAGAGAACTGATGACACATATAGACTGTAATATCATGTGTAGTATCTAAGATAGTCCCTGAGGCGATAATACAATCTCACATTTACAAACAATAACCTCATAGATGGATGTTTTCCTACTGGACTAATTTGATCTGACAAAGCGCACTATAGGGCCAGCCATCCTCAATTTCGAGGGGCTTCCATTATCCATTATGTGAGACCGAGTGTAGACCAATGTGTCCTCTGAGACTACAGTGTAGACCAATGTGTCCTCTGAGACTATATTGTGGACCAGCGTGTCCTCTGAGACTATAGTGTAGACCAATGTGTCCTCTGAGACTATAGTGTAGACCAATGTGTCCTCTGAGACTATAGTGTAGACCAATGTGTCCACTGAGACTATAGTGTAGACCAATGTGTCCTCTGAGACTATAGTGTAGACCAATGTGTCCTCTGAGACTATAGTGTAGACCAATGTGTCCTCTGAGACTATAGTGTAGACCAATGTGTCCTCTGAGACTATATTGTGGACCAGCGTGTCCTCTGAGACTATAGTGTAGACCAATGTGTCCTCTGAGACTATAGTGTAGACCAATGTGTCCTCTGAGATTATAGTGTAGACCAATGTGTCCTCTGAGACTATATTGTAGACCAGTGTGTCCTCTGAGACTATATTGTAGACCAGTGTGTCCTCTGAGACTAAAGTGTAGACCAATGTGTCCTCTGAGACTATAGTGTAGACCAATGTGTCCACTGAGACTAAAGTGTAGACCAGAGTGTCCTCTGAGACTAAAGTGCAGACCAATGTGTCCTCTGAGACTATAGTGTAGACCAATGTGTCCTCTGAGACTATAGTGTAGACCAATGTGTCCTCTGAGACTATAGTGTAGACCAATGTGTCCTCTGAGACTATAGTGTAGACCAATGTGTCCTCTGAGACTAAAGTGTAGACCAGAGTGTCCTCTGAGACTATAGTGTAGACCAATGTGTCCTCTGAGACTATAGTGTAGACCAATGTGTCCTCTGAGACTATATTGTAGACCAATGTGTCCTCTGAGACTATAGTGTAGACCAATGTGTCCTCTGAGACTATAGTGTAGACCAATGTGTCCTCTGAGACTATAGTGTAGACCAATGTGTCCTCTGAGACTATAGTGTAGACCAATGTGTCCTCTGAGACTATATTGTAGACCAGAGTGTCCTCTGAGACTATAGTGTAGACCAATGTGTCCTCTGAGACTATAGTGTAGACCAATGTGTCCTCTGAGACTATAGTGTAGACCAATGTGTCCTCTGAGACTATAGTGTAGACCAATGTGTCCTCTGAGACTATATTGTAGACCAGAGTGTCCTCTGAGACTATAGTGTAGACCAATGTGTCCTCTGAGACTATAGTGTAGACCAATGTGTCCTCTGAGACTATAGTGTAGACCAATGTGTCCTCTGAGACTATAGCGTAGACCAATGTGTCCTCTGAGACTATAGTGTAGACCAATGTGTCCTCTGAGACTATAGTGTAGACCAATGTGTCCTCTGAGACTATAGTGTAGACCAATGTGTCCTCTGTGACTATAGTGTAGACCAATGTGTCCTCTGAGATTATAGTGTAGACCAATGTGTCCTCTGAGACTATAGTGTAGACCAATGTGTCCTCTGAGACTATAGTGTAGACCAATGTGTCCTCTGTGACTATAGTGTAGACCAATGTGTCCACTGAGACTATAGTGTAGACCAATGTGTCCTCTGTGACTATAGTGTAGACCAATGTGTCCTCTGTGACTATAGTGTAGACCAATGTGTCCTCTGAGACTATAGTATAGACCAGTGTGTCCTCTGAGACTATAGTGTAGACCAATGTGTCCTCTGTGACTATAGTGTAGACCAATGTGTCCTCTGTGACTATAGTGTAGACCAATGTGTCCTCTGAGACTATAGTGTAGACCAATGTGTCCTCTGAGACTATAGTGTAGACCAATGTGTCCTCTGAGACTATAGTGTAGACCAGAGTGTCCTCTGAGACTATAGTGTAGACCAATGTGTCCTCTGAGACTATATTGCAGACCAGAGTGTCCTCTGAGACTATAGTGTAGATCAATGTGTCCTCTGAGACTATATTGCAGACCAGAGTGTCCTCTGAGACTATAGTGTAGACCAATGTGTCCTCTGAGACTATAGTGTAGACCAATGTGTCCTCTGAGACTATATTGCAGACCAGAGTGTCCTCTGAGACTATAGTGTAGACCAATGTGTCCTCTGAGACTATAGTGTAGACCAATGTGTCCTCTGAGACTATAGTGTAGACCAATGTGTCCTCTGAGACTATAGTGTAGACCAATGTGTCCTCTGAGACTATATTGTAGACCAGAGTGTCCTCTGAGACTATAGTGTAGACCAATGTGTCCTCTGAGACTATAGTGTAGACCAATGTGTCCTCTGAGACTATAGTGTAGACCAATGTGTCCTCTGAGACTATAGTGTAGACCAATGTGTCCTCTGAGACTATATTGTAGACCAGAGTGTCCTCTGAGACTATAGTGTAGACCAATGTGTCCTCTGAGACTATAGTGTAGACCAGAGTGTCCCCTGAGACTATAGTGTAGACCAATGTGTCCTCTGAGACTATATTGTAGACCAGAGTGTCCTCTGAGACTATAGTGTAGACCAATGTGTCCTCTGAGACTATAGTGTAGACCAATGTGTCCTCTGAGACTATAGTGTAGACCAATGTGTCCTCTGAGACTATAGTGTAGACCAATGTGTCCTCTGAGACTATAGTGTAGACCAATGTGTCCACTGAGACTATAGTGTAGACCAATGTGTCCTCTGAGACTATATTGTAGACCAGAGTGTCCTCTGAGACTATAGTGTAGACCAGAGTGTCCTCTGAGACTATAGTGTAGACCAATGTGTCCCCTGAGACTATAGTGTAGACCAATGTGTCCTCTGAGACTATAGTGTAGACCAATGTGTCCTCTGAGACTATAGTGTAGACCAATGTGTCCTCTGAGACTATAGTGTAGACCAATGTGTCCTCTGAGACTATAGTGTAGACCAATGTGTCCTCTGAGACTATATTGTAGACCAGAGTGTCCTCTGAGACTATAGTGTAGACCAATGTGTCCTCTGAGACTATAGTGTAGACCAATGTGTCCTCTGAGACTATAGTGTAGACCAATGTGTCCTCTGAGACTATAGTGTAGACCAATGTGTCCTCTGAGACTATATTGTAGACCAATGTGTCCTCTGAGACTATAGTGTAGACCAATGTGTCCTCTGAGACTATAGTGTAGACCAATGTGTCCTCTGAGACTATAGTGTAGACCAATGTGTCCTCTGTGACTATAGTGTAGACCAATGTGTCCTCTGAGACTATAGTGTAGACCAATGTGTCCTCTGAGACTATAGTGTAGACCAATGTGTCCTCTGAGACTATAGTGTAGACCAATGTGTCCTCTGAGACTATAGTGTAGACCAATGTGTCCTCTGAGACTATAGTGTAGACCAGTGTGTCCTCTGAGACTATAGTGTAGACCAATGTGTCTTCTGAGACTATAGTGTAGACCAATGTGTCCTCTGAGACTATAGTGTAGACCAATGTGTCCTCTGAGACTATAGTGTAGACCAATGTGTCCTCTGAGACTATAGTGTAGACCAATGTGTCCTCTGAGACTATATTGTAGACCAGAGTGTCCTCTGAGACTATAGTGTAGACCAATGTGTCCTCTGAGACTATAGTGTAGACCAGAGTGTCCCCTGAGACTATAGTGTAGACCAATGTGTCCTCTGAGACTATAGTGTAGACCAGTGTCCTCTGAGACTATAGTGTAGACCAATGTGTCCTCTGAGACTATAGTGTAGACCAATGTGTCCTCTGAGACTATAGTGTAGACCAATGTGTCCTCTGAGACTATAGTGTAGACCAATGTGTCCTCTGAGACTATAGTGTAGACCAATGTGTCCTCTGAGACTATAGTGTAGACCAATGTGTCCTCTGAGACTATAGTGTAGACCAATGTGTCCTCTGAGACTATAGTGTAGACCAATGTGTCCTCTGAGACTATAGTGTAGACCAATGTGTCCTCTGAGACTATAGTGTAGACCAATGTGTCCTCTGAGACTATAGTGTAGACCAATGTGTCCTCTGAGACTATAGTGTAGACCAATGTGTCCTCTGAGACTATATTGTAGACCAGAGTGTCCTCTGAGACTATAGTGTAGACCAATGTGTCCTCTGAGACTATAGTGTAGACCAGAGTGTCCCCTGAGACTATAGTGTAGACCAATGTGTCCTCTGAGACTATATTGTAGACCAGAGTGTCCTCTGAGACTATAGTGTAGACCAATGTGTCCTCTGAGACTATAGTGTAGACCAATGTGTCCTCTGAGACTATAGTGTAGACCAATGTGTCCTCTGAGACTATAGTGTAGACCAATGTGTCCTCTGAGACTATAGTGTAGACCAATGTGTCCACTGAGACTATAGTGTAGACCAATGTGTCCTCTGAGACTATAGTGTAGACCAGAGTGTCCCCTGAGACTATAGTGTAGACCAATGTGTCCTCTGAGACTATATTGTAGACCAGAGTGTCCTCTGAGACTATAGTGTAGACCAATGTGTCCTCTGAGACTATAGTGTAGACCAATGTGTCCTCTGAGACTATAGTGTAGACCAATGTGTCCTCTGAGACTATAGTGTAGACCAATGTGTCCTCTGAGACTATAGTGTAGACCAATGTGTCCACTGAGACTATAGTGTAGACCAATGTGTCCTCTGAGACTATATTGTAGACCAGAGTGTCCTCTGAGACTATAGTGTAGACCAGAGTGTCCTCTGAGACTATAGTGTAGACCAATGTGTCCCCTGAGACTATAGTGTAGACCAATGTGTCCTCTGAGACTATAGTGTAGACCAATGTGTCCTCTGAGACTATAGTGTAGACCAATGTGTCCTCTGAGACTATAGTGTAGACCAATGTGTCCTCTGAGACTATAGTGTAGACCAATGTGTCCTCTGAGACTATATTGTAGACCAGAGTGTCCTCTGAGACTATAGTGTAGACCAATGTGTCCTCTGAGACTATAGTGTAGACCAATGTGTCCTCTGAGACTATAGTGTAGACCAATGTGTCCTCTGAGACTATAGTGTAGACCAATGTGTCCTCTGAGACTATATTGTAGACCAATGTGTCCTCTGAGACTATAGTGTAGACCAATGTGTCCTCTGAGACTATAGTGTAGACCAATGTGTCCTCTGAGACTATAGTGTAGACCAATGTGTCCTCTGTGACTATAGTGTAGACCAATGTGTCCTCTGAGACTATAGTGTAGACCAATGTGTCCTCTGAGACTATAGTGTAGACCAATGTGTCCTCTGAGACTATAGTGTAGACCAATGTGTCCTCTGAGACTATAGTGTAGACCAATGTGTCCTCTGAGACTATAGTGTAGACCAGTGTGTCCTCTGAGACTATAGTGTAGACCAATGTGTCTTCTGAGACTATAGTGTAGACCAATGTGTCCTCTGAGACTATAGTGTAGACCAATGTGTCCTCTGAGACTATAGTGTAGACCAATGTGTCCTCTGAGACTATAGTGTAGACCAATGTGTCCTCTGAGACTATATTGTAGACCAGAGTGTCCTCTGAGACTATAGTGTAGACCAATGTGTCCTCTGAGACTATAGTGTAGACCAGAGTGTCCCCTGAGACTATAGTGTAGACCAATGTGTCCTCTGAGACTATATTGTAGACCAGAGTGTCCTCTGAGACTATAGTGTAGACCAATGTGTCCTCTGAGACTATAGTGTAGACCAATGTGTCCTCTGAGACTATAGTGTAGACCAATGTGTCCTCTGAGACTATAGTGTAGACCAATGTGTCCTCTGAGACTATAGTGTAGACCAATGTGTCCACTGAGACTATAGTGTAGACCAATGTGTCCTCTGAGACTATAGTGTAGACCAGTGTGTCCTCTGAGACTATAGTGTAGACCAATGTGTCTTCTGAGACTATAGTGTAGACCAATGTGTCCTCTGAGACTATAGTGTAGACCAATGTGTCCTCTGAGACTATAGTGTAGACCAATGTGTCCTCTGAGACTATAGTGTAGACCAATGTGTCCTCTGAGACTATATTGTAGACCAGAGTGTCCTCTGAGACTATAGTGTAGACCAATGTGTCCTCTGAGACTATAGTGTAGACCAGAGTGTCCCCTGAGACTATAGTGTAGACCAATGTGTCCTCTGAGACTATATTGTAGACCAGAGTGTCCTCTGAGACTATAGTGTAGACCAATGTGTCCTCTGAGACTATAGTGTAGACCAATGTGTCCTCTGAGACTATAGTGTAGACCAATGTGTCCTCTGAGACTATAGTGTAGACCAATGTGTCCTCTGAGACTATAGTGTAGACCAATGTGTCCACTGAGACTATAGTGTAGACCAATGTGTCCTCTGAGACTATATTGTAGACCAGAGTGTCCTCTGAGACTATAGTGTAGACCAGAGTGTCCTCTGAGACTATAGTGTAGACCAATGTGTCCCCTGAGACTATAGTGTAGACCAATGTGTCCTCTGAGACTATAGTGTAGACCAATGTGTCCTCTGAGACTATAGTGTAGACCAATGTGTCCTCTGAGACTATAGTGTAGACCAATGTGTCCTCTGAGACTATAGTGTAGACCAATGTGTCCTCTGAGACTATATTGTAGACCAGAGTGTCCTCTGAGACTATAGTGTAGACCAATGTGTCCTCTGAGACTATAGTGTAGACCAATGTGTCCTCTGAGACTATAGTGTAGACCAATGTGTCCTCTGAGACTATAGTGTAGACCAATGTGTCCTCTGAGACTATATTGTAGACCAATGTGTCCTCTGAGACTATAGTGTAGACCAATGTGTCCTCTGAGACTATAGTGTAGACCAATGTGTCCTCTGAGACTATAGTGTAGACCAATGTGTCCTCTGTGACTATAGTGTAGACCAATGTGTCCTCTGAGACTATAGTGTAGACCAATGTGTCCTCTGAGACTATAGTGTAGACCAATGTGTCCTCTGAGACTATAGTGTAGACCAATGTGTCCTCTGAGACTATAGTGTAGACCAATGTGTCCTCTGAGACTATAGTGTAGACCAGTGTGTCCTCTGAGACTATAGTGTAGACCAATGTGTCTTCTGAGACTATAGTGTAGACCAATGTGTCCTCTGAGACTATAGTGTAGACCAATGTGTCCTCTGAGACTATAGTGAAGACCAATGTGTCCTCTGAGACTACAATATCGTAACACCTTGAATAAAGCGAATTAGCCCACTAAGATATCTTAATTCCTTGAGTATAATAACCCCTGAGTACGATGACAACCCCTAGAGTACGATGACAATCCCTAGAGTACGATGACAACCCCTAAAGTAAGATGACAACCCCGAGAGTAACAAACCCCTTGAGTACGGAGAGACCCCTTGAGTACGATGGAGAACCCTTGAGTACGATGACAAACCCCTCCGAGTACAATCAATTCGTCATGCACTAAATAAAATAATTCTAACAGGTATAATATTCGTATATCTCCCATGGGCTGTTAACATTAGGTTCAACAGCGTAATAGCACACTCTGTACCCCCTAGTGTGTATGTGTGTGTAGCGATTTGTGTATGTGTGTGTATGTGTTTGTAACTGTGTATAACTGTTTGTGTGTATGTGTATAACTTGTGTGTATGTGTATAACGTGTGTGTGTTTGTGTGTGTGTGTGTGGTGTTATATTACAAGTGTCGGGATAACACGGGTGACCCTGTTTGTTGCTGTGTGTGTTAATCATTGGTGCTTGACGTCACTCTACTGTATTGGTGCGTCATGCGAGTGTTATTGTTATTCTTCTTCCTCTTCATTTTTCTTCTTCTTCTTCGTTTATTCTTTTCTTCTTCTTCTTCTTCGTTTATTCTTCTTCTTCTTCTTCTTCCAATTATCATCCTTATCATCACCATCTATTACATCTGATAAGCGTGGTATCAAATGTCCGTGTCGTGGGTGTTCGAACCTTTCTAGTGAACCCGGTGGCTCTTGAAAATATGAACGGATTGTGTTGAAACCTGACGGGGGGATACGGATTCATCATTAAGAGCTCAGAGAAGGAATTGATGGCCATATTTCTTTAGACAAAATTTGATAAGGAGTGTGAATATAATATTAAGTTTTGGGGGCATACACGTGCCGTCTTGCTGATCCTCGTGTGTGTGTGTGTGTGTGTGAAGGTCCTTCAGACGCGCGTGAGTCATAAGATAGTGTGGCGCTGCTCACCTGACCTAAATCTTCACCGCCACCCTGCACCTCCCCCCCCTATTCTTCCCTCTCCATGGCCACCACGTTCAAGGCTGTTGTTCCTCGTGCCACCACCACCACCACACCACCACCACCACCACCACACCACCGCCGCCCCTAGCACCACCAACACCCCTACTACCACCACCACCCCTGCCACCACTACTACTACTACTACTACTACTTCCAGTGGCATTCTCATTACTACTCCACCGCATTGCACCACATCATCGTAATACACCACATCTTCACACCACCCCTCGACTGTACCCCCAACAGGCACCTCCCCCCCCCCACCTTGCTCCCACACCTAGCAACACAAGCTGGTGCTAACGACGACGACACGAGGCTCAAGAAGCAAAGAAGACAAAAGAGACACAAGGACTTCAGATGACGTGATCATGACTAAAGACTCCGCCGTGTTGGTGTGTCCTCGTGTCGCCTCTCTCAGCCACCAAGACGCACTTTACTGACACTGATGCAGTTTTTGGCTAACTCGTGATAAAAAAAAAAGAAGCTATTTTTAATCGGACTGTGACTATCGTTCATCATGTCCGAGCTCTTGGGGGGGTACAAAATGTCCCTGACGAGTTTTTAGAGAACTGGTTTTCGCGTTTATAGTTAGGCTTGACCACGGACAGACACCGAGTCGACTCCAGTTCGGGGTATAATCAACATTACGGTCACTCAGAAAGAACCTACTTAGTTATCATAGCTGCATAACGCCTAAGATAAATTACAAAATCATGTCCGTAAATGAACCAATATTCCAAACTCAGTTCAGGTTCCCGATGGTGTACGGTGATCACTGTGGTGCCACGACGCAATTATCTGGTCGTTTCATGTACGTCAAAGTTAATGAGTTGAACTATGTGTCTAGACAGAGTTTGGGGCCGGCTCTTCTAAAGCCTTTATAAACACAGTGTAAACATATATTTTATTCTCTCAATATTTTTTACTATTTTACTCACTGAATTAAGGATCAAGTGACAATCTTTACTTCTCATACAGGTAATCTTATACAATAATTACTTCACGAACCCAACCAACGAACTTATAAAAATCCTTCTCTTATCATTCAGTAAACCAGTCGATGTGTTCCCCTCGCTTCATCACTTAGGGAGAAAATTTTAATTTAAGTACCTTTAAATATTCCGCCTTTGTGTCGTAGCTTAAGTCAGTCCGTTCTTAGCTGAAAAGTAATAGAACACCCACACAGGGACTTAGTGAAGTAACCTTGAGGAACAACCCTTGCCTAGCGACCACTATTACCAGCGAACACATGCCCCCACCTGGAGATTTTGGCAAGCTGTACCATACCCAGCCTCGCTCCCCTACCCCAGCACGGACCAACCTCACCTCCTACCACAATACAGCCCAACCTTACCCCTCTACCACGACACAGCCCAACCTTACTCATCTACCACGACACAACCCAATCTCACCTCCTACCACAACACAGCCCAACCTCACCCCCTACCACAACACAGCCCATCTCACCCTTCTACAACAGCCCAACCTCACCCCTTACCACAACACAGCCCATCTCACCCTTCTACAACAGCCCAACCTCACCACCCTACAACACAGCCTCACTATCGACTTACCTTATAAGGATAAAGGCTTATACAGATCACCGTAAGGACAGGTTGTAGTGTGACCCTCAATGTATTTACAACAGACTTCCAACCTAACCTAACCTAACCTAACCTAACCTAACCTAACCTAACCTAACCAAACCAAACCTAATCTAATCTAACTCTTGTTTAGATTCTGATTCTAATAGGCACCAGTCTCAAGGGATTCTGACAGTAATGGTTAATGTTGGCTTAGGTTAGGTTAGATTAGGACAGGTTAGGTTAAGCCAGGTCAGTTCAGGTTAGACCAGAATAGATTAGTTAGGTTAGGTTATGTTGGGTTAGGTTAGGTTAGGTTAGGTTAGGTTGGGGTCCAGAAAGATTAAAACTGGGGCCCATTTAACCTGCAACCATCCCAGTGAGGAGAGGACCTTACACTCTCGTACTTCAACAACCAAACTACCAGACGCCCTCAGAGCGAGACCTGCCAGGGGAACGTAAGCCCGTGATGTTGCAGATGTTGATTGACACATTACACTCCTCCAGCTGCAATGGTTGACTTGCCTTTCTGCTACGTTGCATGATCGGACGATTCGTGTTTATTCTAAGATCTCCAATGCTGTGTGTGCGTGTGACCTGTGGTTAATAGTAGTGTGGTGTGGTATTGATTTTCTTTGATTTAGCCGCGGACAGCTGCTAGTTTATTGTGTACCCCATACTCATCCTATGAGCGGTAGCGCAAAAAACTATACAGTTTAGGCCATAAAGGATGTTTATTAGACCACAGTGATTTTTATATTATGGCAATGAATGTTACAGAGTATTTCTAGTACATTGTTTAAGTTGGTACATAGAACTTTGATTCGGTACTCGATGCGAAGTGTGGATGCAGCCTTAGTATATCAGCTATCTTCTCATCAGAGATAAAGTGCTGTGCCATTGCATACACAGTGTGCTTGGATCTACCTCTATAAGGTTCTATTTTTTCACAGTCTAAGACGTAGTGTTGGAGTGTGCGGACATGTCTGGCCGCACACTTTACATTTAATTTTGTTCACATCTGCCTGCGGGGCATACTGCCAAGGGTACTTACAGTATATCCTAGCCGCATTCTAGCGGTTACAACATTTTGTAATCTAGTGATCTTTGTACTTGCTCCATATACATGTTTTATTTGATACATCTCATCATGGTAGACTATGGATTGACTAGTGCCTGTTTGGACTTGTCTACTGGCTTCAGATTCATCAGAAAGCTCTTTTCTGATTACAGTTTAGCTAAGGCATCAACTCTATCATGTTCACTGATGCCTATATGAGAGGGGATCCACAACAGCTTGATCCTGATCCCCGTCAACAAGACACATATGCTTGTGTCTGGCGTCAGAGACAAGCGAGTGACAATCTGAGTATAGGGTATCAAGAGCACGGAGTGAGGATAAGGAGTCAGTGATGATGATGACTGTCAGTGGCAGTGTCTTCAACAAGTTTCAGGGCTGTGAGTATGGCAAATAGTTCAGTTTGAAGAGTGGATGCCCAGTTACTAATTCTTGTGGTGTGGTGGGTTAGTAGGATCACATGAATAATAGACACCCCAACTTATTAACTAGAATCATTAACACCCTAAACACTAACCTAACTCCCCTTAACGCTAACCTACCTTATCCTAACATAACACGACCAAATCAAACACTATCCTAACCTAAACTAAGTCTTACCTAATCTAACTTATCCAAACCTAATCTATCTTACCCTAAACTAATCTAACCAAATTTAACCCCTCAGGTAACGTTAAAAGGTGTTTGATCATCAGGTGAAATAAACTAAAGGACCTAATCTTCAGGTGATCCGAGTTAGTACTGTACGGTGCCCCGGAAGGGTATTCATCTACCACCTCGCCCTTACTGACTGTTATACCTCACTGTACATCACGACTAACATACAGTACAACTTATGGAACAACAGTGAGTATGTGTGTGGTGTAGGGGTGGGTGTGTGTGGTGTAGGGGTGTGTGTGTGGTGTAGGGGTGGGTGTGTGGTGTAGGGGTGGGTGTGTGTGGTGTAGGGGTGGGTGTGTGGTGTAGGGGTGGGTGTGTGTTGTAGGACTGTGTGTGTATGTGTGTGTGGTGTACGTGTGTGTGGTGTAGGTGTAGGTCAGTGTATGTGGTGTAAGTGTGTGTGCTGTAGGTCAGTGAGTGGTGTAGGTCAGTGTGTGGTGTAGGTCAGTGTGTGTGGTGTAGGTGTAGGTCAGTGTGTGTGGTGTAGGTGTAGGTCAGTGTGTGTGGTGTAGGTGTAGGTCAGTGTGTGTGTGGTGTAGGTGTAGGTCAGTGTGTGTGGTGTAGGTGTAGGTCAGTGTATGTGGTGTAGGTGTGTGTGCTGTAGGTCAGTGAGTGGTGTAGGTCAGTGTGTGTGGTGTAGGTGTAGGTCAGTGTGTGTGGTGTAGGTGTGTGTTGTGTAGGTGTGAGTGGTGTAGGTGTGTGTTGTGTAGGTGTGAGTGGTACAGGTGTGTGTTGTGTAGGTGTGAATGGTGCAGGTGTGTGTTGTGTAGGTGTGAGTGGTGCAGGTGTGTGTTGTGTAGGTGTGAGTGGTGCAGGTGTGTGTTGTGTAGGTGTGAGTGGTGTAGGTGTGTGTTGTGTAGGTGTGAGTGGTGCAGGTGTGTGTTGTGTAGGTGTGAATGGTGCAGGTGTGTGTTGTGTAGGTGTGAGTGGTGCAGGTGTGTGTTGTGTAGGTGTGAGTGGTGCAGGTGTGTGTTGTGTAGGTGTGAGTGGTGCAGGTGTGTGTTGTGTAGGTGTGAGTGGTGCAGGTGTGTTGTGTAGGTGTGAGTGGTGCAGGTGTGTGTTGTGTAGGCGAGTGTTGTGTAGGTGCGTGTGTGTGGTGTAGGTCTGAGTGTGTGGTGTGGGTCTGAGTGTGTGTAGGTCTGAGTGTGTGTGGTGTAGGTCTGAGTGTGTGTGGTGTAGGTCTGAGTGTGTGTGGTGTGGGTCTGAGTGTGTGTAGGTCTGAGTGTGTGTGGTGTAGGATTGAGTGTGTGGTGTGGGTCTGAGTGTGTGTAGGTCTGAGTGTGTGTGGTGTAGGTTTGAGTGTGTGGTGTGGGTCTGAGTGTGTGTAGGTCTGAGTGTGTGTGGTGTAGGTCTGAGTGTGTGTGGTGTGGGTCTGAGTGTGTGGTGTGGGTCTGAGTGTGTG
Organism: Homarus gammarus; assembly: GCA_958450375.1. Lineage (NCBI taxonomy): Eukaryota > Metazoa > Arthropoda > Malacostraca > Decapoda > Nephropidae > Homarus > Homarus gammarus. The sequence goes on from CAUDMG010000281.1 coordinate 876,597, forward strand.
GTGTGTGTCTGAGTGTGTGTAGGTCTGAGTGTGTGGTGTGGGTCTGAGTGTGTGGTGTAGGTCTGAGTGTGTGGTGTAGGTCTGAGTGTGTGGTGTAGGTCTGAGTGTGTGTGGTGTAGGTCTGAGTGTGTGTAGGTCTGAGTGTGTGTGTTGTATGTTTGAGTGTGTGGTGTGGGTCTGAGTGTGTGTAGGTCTGAGTGTGTGTGGTGTAGGTCTGAGTGTGTGGTGTAGGTCTGAGTGTGTGTGGTGTGGGTCTGAGTGTGTGGTGTGGGTCTGAGTGTGTGGTGTGGGTCTGAGTGTGTGTGGTGTGGGGCTGAGTGTGTGGTGTGGGTCTGAGTGTGCGTAGGTCTGAGTGTGTGGTGTGGGTCTGAGTGTGTGGTGTTGGTCTGAGTGTGCGGTGTGGGTCTGAGTGTGTGGTGTTGGTCTGAGTGTGTGGTGTGGGTCTGAGTGTGTGGTGTGGGTCTGAGTGTGTGTAGGTCTGAGTGTGTGGTGTGGGTCTGAGTATGTGGTGTAGGTCTGAGTGTGTGGTGTAGGTCTGAGTGTGTGGTGTGGGTCTGAGTATGTGGTGTGGGTCTGAGTGTGTGTAGGTCTGAGTGTGTGGTATAGGTCTGAGTGTGTGTAGGTCTGAGTGTGTGGTGTAGGTCTGAGTGTGTGTAGGTCTGAGTGTGTGTAGGTCTGAGTGTGTGGTGTAGGTTCTGAGTGTGTGTGGTGTAGGTTTGAGTGTGTGTGGTGTGGGTCTGAGTGTGTGGTGTGGGTCTGAGTGTGTGTGGTGTAGGTCTGAGTGTGTGTGGTGTGGGTCTGAGTGTGTGTGGTGTAGGTCTGAGTGTGTGGTGTAGGTCTGAGTGTGTGGTGTAGGTCTGAGTGTGTGGTGAGGGTCTGAGTGTGTGTGGTGTAGGTCTGAGTGTGTGGTGTAGGTCTGAGTGTGTGTGGTGTGGGTCTGAATGTGTGGTGTGGGTCTGAGTGTGTGGTGTAGGTCTGAGTGTGTGGTGTAGGTCTGAGTGTGTGTGGTGTAGGTCTGAGTGTGTGTGGTATGGGTCTGAGTGTGTGATGAAGGTCTGAGTGTGTGGTGTGGGTCTGAGTGTGTGGTGTGGGTCTGAGTGTGTGTGGTGTGGGTCTGAGTGTGTGGTGTAGGTCTGAGTGTGTGGTGTGGGTCTGAGTGTGTGGTGTAGGTCTGAGTGTGTGGTGTAGGTCTGAGTGTGTGGTGTGGGTCTGAGTGTGTGTGGTGTAGGTCTGAGTGTGTGGTGTGGGTCTGACTGTGTGTAGGTCTGAGTGTGTGTGGTGTAGGTCTGAGTGTGTGTGTGGTGTGGGTCTGAGTGTGTGTGGTGTGGGTCTGAGTGTGTGTGGGTCTGAGTGTGTGTGGTGTGGGTCTGAGTGTGTGGTGTGGGTCTGAGTGTGTGGTGTGGATCTGAGTGTGTGTAGGTCTGAGTGTGTGGTGTGGGTCTGAGTGTGTGTGGTGTAGGTCTGAGTGTGTGGTGTGGGTCTGAGTGTGTGGTGTGGGTCTGAGTGTGTGGTGTGTCTGAGTATGTGTGGTGTAGGTCTGAGTGTGTGGTGTAGGTCTGAGTGTGTGGTGAGGGTCTGAGTGTGTGTGGTGTAGGTCTGAGTGTGTGGTGTAGGTCTGAGTGTGTGGTGTAGGTCTGAGTGTGTGTGGTGTAGGTCTGAGTGTGTGGTGTGGGTCTGAGTGTGTGGTGTAGGTCTGAGTGTGTGGTGTGGGTCTGAGTGTGTGGTGTAGGTCTGAGTGTGTGGTGTAGGTCTGAGTGTGTGGTGTAGGTCTGAGTGTGTGGTGTAGGTCTGAGTGTGTGGTTTGGGTCTGAGTGTGTGGTGTAGGTCTGAGTGTGTGGTGTAGGTCTGAGTGTGTGTAGGTCTGAGTGTGTGGTGTAGGTTTGAGTGTGTGTGGTGTAGGTCTGAGTGTGTGGTGTGGGTCTGAGTGTGTGGTGTAGGTCTGAGTGTGTGGTGTAGGTCTGAGTGTGTGGTGTGGGTCTGAGTGTGTGGTGTGGGTCTGAGTGTGTGTGGTGTAGGTCTGAGTGTGTGTGGTGTAGGTCTGAGTGTGTGTGGTGTGGGTCTGAGTGTGTGATGTAGGTCTGAGTGTGTGTGGTGTAGGTCTGAGTGTGTGGTGTAGGTCTGAGTGTGTGGTGTAGGTCTGAGTGTGTGGTGAGGGTCTGAGTGTGTGTGGTGTAGGTCTGAGTGTGTGGTGAGGGTCTGAGTGTGTGGTGTGGGTCTGAGTGTGTGGTGTAGGTCTGAGTGTGTGGTGAGTGGGGGGTCAACAAGAGTGAGATTTTCCCTTAAGTATTCTTGTAGTGGATCTTATAAACACTGCTGTCCTGGTCTCAGTACCCAGTTTGTGCGATTGGGTTGGGTTGGGTTGGGTTGGGTTGGGTTGGAGAAGGTTAGGGGTAGGTTAGGTTGTGTTGCGTTATCTCGGGTTAAGTTTAGCGTATGTTGGATTACGTTTAAGTTAGGTTAGGTTAAGATAGGTTAGGTTAAGTTAATTTAGGTTAAGTTTGGTTAGGTCAAGGTGGGTTAAATTTAGGTTGTCAATTTAAGTCTATAATAGGTTAAGACAAGTTTAGGTTATATAAGCTTAAGTTGTAGCTACATCAACTTAAAACTTGTTAAGTTTGGTTGTTCTGTAAAGATTAGGATAACCTCAATTAACTTTACGCCAGGGTTAATTCAGGTTATCTCAGTCTGAGTTATGGCTAGGTTAAATCTGATCAGGATTGGTTAAATAATGTTAACTCAGTGCTTAATAAAATTTACTGACGTTAACCAAATAACTAAAAGTGACGTCCCAGTAATGGAGGGATTAAGATATGTTCCGCTGGGTTAGTTTAAGGATGTGATAAGGGTGAGTCAAGAGCAGCTGAGATTCTTGTCGTGGTAAAGTTATGTAAACATGATGATGACTGTGTGTGTGTAGCAGCAGAGCCTGAGGAGACACGTGGTAGCTGGCTAGGGGCTGTAAATAACCAGTTACGTCACTATACAGCTGCTAGCCATCCTCTTCCTCCTCCCCTCCCCACCCCCAACACCTGCCTCACCTGGAATCACTAATTAAATCCCACCTGCACTGTGTCTCCCAGGTGTCAGAAGTATAATGGATCTAAAACTCACGGCAGTTCAAAGGTAAAGTCAATACATACTGTACCCAATTGCAGCAGTTTAAAACCTAAGTCAACATACGCATAACAAACATCAATTAATCCCTTTCAACAATGTCCAACAGAAGTTTAAAATGTAACGTCAACAAACTCCGTAACAATGCCGGTATAAGATATTTTAGCTAATAAATATATGCTTTGAGCTGCCTTCACTAGTAGAGTTTTGAATTACTGTGATGTATCTATCATTTCACTCAACTTTAAAATTTCCGTCACCACAGAGCAGAGTTGGCTGTGGTGAGTCGGTTCCCCAAGTCGCGAAACCCAAACAGTTAAAAAATGACATATCAGCTAAAATGCCACACACCGCCATACTAATCTGGCTGATTCTACCTTAACATGAATTATTTACTTAGCATCAGATAGGAGACAAAATTAAGTCAGAAAATCGTTGGTAAAAATCTCTGGGCGGTACTTGAATTTTATCTGGTATCAAGTGAACATATACAATGATGGTACAACTTCAGTTCACTTTTCACGCAATTTTTGGACATTATCTTGTACCTTTAGGAAACAGGTTGAGTGTATATTACATTAGCAGGTACAAAAGTATATCCATGGTACGAACTTTTGAAAATCGGTGGGAGGATAGCGGGTCGGGTGCGCGGGTTGCGTTGTGTATGTGTGAGGAAGCGAACGTCCAAGGGAGCGCTAAACCTAACTCTCTCTCTCTCTCTATTCTGTGGGTGTGGATGTGGGAGGGGAGATCAAGGACCTGTGGAGGGGAGCCAGTGGCGTGTGGGAGAGAGAGGAGAGTGTAAGTATATGTGGGCAGTGTGATGAATGGTGACAGTGTGGACGCAAAGCAGGTCTGACTAATTCCCGGAACCTCACCGAACTTAGCCTAGCCTACTCCTCCTATCTTAACCTAATTTAATGTAACCTACCCTTAACATACCCTAACCAAATGTAACTTAATATAGCATAAATCAACCTAACCCATCCTTCCTCTAAATCCACCATTCACTATACCTTTTACAAAACCTGCCCCAACCAAACTAACCTAACCTACCCTACCTCTAACCTGGCTTAATCTCAACCTAAACTACAGCTAACCTAACCTAACCTAAATATACCGAACACATCTCTAACACAAAGTAACTGCAGCTTTAATTTAGTATGATAATTTGGGGTCCGAGAACGGGGATTCATTTAGCGCCCTGTAAACCTGGGCAGCAGCAGCAGGGAGTTGTGGTACGCCGTGTATGTTAATGGTGTGGTGGGCGGTGTGTGGTCACTGGTCACACAGGGTCACGCCCACCCTAATTCTCTATATAGTCAGTGTCATGCCAGTAGGCAGCCCTGCCAAAATTACTTGTTCTCATCGCAGAGGTGAGTATATAGTGGGTATTTCACATGTATTTTAAGCCAGTCCAAAGCCAAACTATCTTACGATAACCTAACCTAATCACACAGTAAGTTAACCTGTCATAACCCAAGCTGGCTAATTATATCCCAAATAAACACGAGCAAACCTATCTTATACTAGGAACTAGCCTTATCTCTTCAACGCTAAAATAGCCTAACCAATCAAACGACAGATGACGACAATTTCAGCGGGTACAGTGGCAAGACAGCGTCCCTCTGTTACTACCAAAGTTAATTGCTTATGTTTACATATGCAGCACTTGCGCACTGACCAGCTGACTAGAGCAGGTGCAAGAAGCTATACACATGTTGCTCTTTATCTCTGCAGATCAATTACTAGTTACAAAATAATTAAATCTTTCACTGCAAGCATGAACTTTTTTTTCAGGAATTCAAATAACATTAGAATATCACTCTCCGTCTGACCCTGGCGTTGACGGCCAGTAAACCAAATGAACGAAACGAAGCTCTCTGTTAACAAGTGAGCTATGATGTCATCAGTTTACGTCCCCCATGGTAGTCTCAGTATCTAACATATCACCTCTTAGGGACAAATTTTTCCACACAACAGGATCTCGGTGGTCTGGTGGCCCGGAGAGATTTTTTTTCCTTAACCAGAAATTCGGCACTGAAAAAAATATATTAAAAAACAGTATGGTAAACCTAAGACTAACCAAACTCAAGTTAGGCGTTTACCATAAGCTTAGTTATGTTAAGTAAGCTCAATTTACCTTTGACCAAGTTAAGGTTAAGTTTAAGGTAGGTCTGGTTAGGTTGCAATCTTTAAATACTGTCAGTTCTAGGCTTCCGACACGCCTTAAAACTGTACTCATATCCTACAGTAAATCCCAACAGATGCGACCATTGGTTATCATTTTAGCGGGGCTGGCACAGTCAGCTTTCAGTAATTATTGTGCTCTGTATTCCCATAACCTCAATACATGTATACACAATATATATCAGAAGAAAAAAATAATCCTCGTTTGACAAATAGGTGTCACTAGGTTATCGCTAAGGTCATGAAAACCGATGTAACAAATTAACAAGCTCTTACACCCACTACAGAACGTAATCTAAGTTAATAATGACACACACAACCTTTTGAAACCTTATATGGGTTCTATCATAAACGACGTCTGAGCAATACTACTACTACTGCTGCTGCTATAATAATAATAATAATAATAATAATAATAATAATAATAATAATAATAATAATAAAATTAAAACCTTTGGGTGTCTAGGTCTGGGTTAGAGTGAGTCAGTATTTGGGGTTCAGTTATCACAAGACGATGAGTAGCAGAAGGCAACGTACCGCACCAGTCCAGTGCAGAACTTGACTCACTCGATAAGTCAGGATTGACTCACCATATTACAAGCTATAAGTTAATGGTCTGGTGAGAATGAGTCAAAGATATTATGATACTGATTAATGAGTCAAACATTACACGAGCCTTAATGAATCGATAATTTATATAAGAATGAGTTAACGATTAATAAATTAAAAAAAATAGTAAAATATAATATTTTATCGTCCACAACTTTTCAGAAACGACTGTGACAAGACTAAAAATATTCATTAGAAATACCATATTCAAGCATGACATTAATCTCGTCAATAAAAAAAAGTAACCTGATCAGACAATGGTTAACACAGTGAACACAACAACAGTAAATGTTAACTTACTTACACTGTCACTCTCAGCCCTCAGTAGTACACAGTACACCTCAGTGCAAATTACAATGGTAAAAAACTTACTCTTTAATGTGTCAGTAGTGTTACAATTTCAAAATCCCGGACTACAGGCCACCACATGTCACGGCCACTACTGATAAATCTCTTTTCAGCAACGTCTCAACTCCTAGGCCCATTAATCAGACCTACAGTACTCATAAGTAACAGCTCCGGTTAACAGAGCAGAATTACGTAGACAACCCCTACTACCTCCTGACAGTCTAGGGAGATATTTAATACAACTCAATTCTGTGAAGCTACACCCAAGGAAAACATTCATTAAATTGTGTAACTTGATCAGGATATCAAACAAATACCGACTTAAACAATTACAGTAAACAAGAACACAGGCTATAATGTAGAATGGTCCTCTGACCCACATAATTTGGTAATTACTCAATTTAATCCTCCGCTCACAAAAGTATAACCTAATATTCACTCCTAATCCCTAATGGGTAAAATAATTCGAAATAGAAGAGGATCAATGGATGGAACTAGATTAAATTCACTTTCCTGATCTCACGTCTCTGTGTTATGATGCCCCAGAAGAAGAGCTAAGCACCTTTATCACCAAGAAAATCAGGACAAAAATCTACCTACAACTCTACTTCAATATTCTTGTCTCCCTCTTCCACTACCACCTCATCACACTTGTCACATTCCATGAACAACCGACCTAACTCCACTTTATCCCTACATGGCCCGTTCTTAGCCAGACCTCGAGTGACAGCACAGACTTGGGAAAATATAATTGTCTCCAACTTTGTCTCTCACTGCATCACAATCAACATTAGGTCACATTTGGTTAGCTATAGCCTTCATTCCTAAATTCTACCCTAAGTTAACTGGATAGCTTTCCTCAGGGTGGAGTTATGAGGTGAAAGAAGATTATTAGGGGTTGAAGAAAAAGTGGTGAAACTGGAATACAGTAGGAGTAGAAAGAATCTGGGCTCAACCAGATCGCTTCATCTTTCCTATTGGTGTTTTATCTTTGTTTTGCTCATAGAAGCCGTACTGTTGCGTAATTTTGACTAAAAACTGTTGAAGAATTGGATGAATTTATGTGAAAAATTAATGTACAGGTACAGTATTTCACATCTGCCCGCCTACAGGAAAATACTCGAAACTTCTATATATTCAATATAAATTTAAGTGAAAACTGATTACCGGATAATTTTCCTATTTTGAACGCTCATCTAATTAATGTTACTAAATCCAAAACAAAATAATGTGTCCTGGACTACTGGTAGTGGGCAAGGTTAGCTGAATTTGCTGCTATCGAAAGTAAATAGTTTCTGGGCTGATTTCATCATTAATCTTCTCTATGTAAAATAAATATTTTCTAACTTACTAGACTAACTAGACATATAAACACACATCTGGATGGCGTACAATACCTCAGTGTTACCGCAAGCAGCAATGAGTAGGATGACACATAAACAAACTTTATGTTAGGCGGTAAGTCATGTCATGTTTATTGGGTGTGCCTGCCCGTATACTGTATATGAAGTATTGGCATGGTGGAGATGAGAGGCCCAGAGGAGGTTGGAGTGTGTAAGGGGAGTTTTGTTTATGTATAATTATAATCACCTGACTCAGCCCTCGTCGACCAGCCAGGGTGGGCCAGGCGATCGGGCTGGTATTACAGTATAGCTACCCATATCTTAGAAGCAACACCTAACCTGGTTTCTCTCTAGACTTTCAACACGTAAGTTTAACTAGTACTTATTGTGTACACAGGTAGACTGTGTCCATTGCATCATTTATTATTATGACAATATAGGAACATGGAAAATTAAGTACTCATTGCAAGTGTTTAGATTAGACTACAGTATTACCCCGCTTTACGCGGTTTTTTTTTTCACGCATTTCCACGTTTACGCTGTACTCTGCCAGGCCCAGAATGCTCACTTTACGCGGTGCGTGTACTCTTTTATGCGGAGAGCGGCCCGGGCAGGGTGCGCACAAGGTCACCCAGTCATCAAAACATAACCGAGTTCTTCACCTGCCACCCACCACAGCCAGCCCAAGTCAGTGATAGTGATAGTGAGGATATGGACTTATATGGACTTTGAGGGGTTTGACAAAGAGGCCCTGCAAGCCTCTGTGGTGGATAGTGATACAATTGATACAAGTGATACAGGTGAGAGCCAATAATCTGCCCTCTGCCTCGGAACCAACCCCCCATCCCCGTGTGCCCAGCCATCTTTTCTACTAATGTAAGTGTTAAAAAACCTAATTTTATTGATATTTCTCTTAATTATTAATTGTGTGTGCATACCATCATAAAATTAAGAAGTTATTTTTACTACAACGTAGGTATTGTGTCTGAAAAAGTGGAGTTTGGGGGTCGGCCCGGTCTCTATTTTAATTAATCCCATATGTTATGTTGTTCACTTTACACGTTTCTCGCTTTACATGTGCCTCCGGGGGTTCAATTGACAGCGTAAAGCGAGGGTTCACTGTAATTACATAGCTATGATTGTTATGTAAATATATATTGGATTAAACATTTATGTAGGAGTGCCTATGTATGATTTATTTGAAATACTAAATGAATTGTATTCAACAGGTTTGACCGAATTATAATGTTCGAGTTTAACGTCACAAGTCTCATTCATCCTTTAACCGTCCGGATGGCGGTTATAGTTAAACGTGGATGTCTACCGTGTAGCAGTGTGTTAGCTTGAATCAACGCATGGGCAGCAGAGGAACCAAGGGATGTGAGTGTGCGCGTGTGTTCCCAGTGCCACGAGTACAGTGCAACGCCGGTAGATTTATCGTGGCGATAATATTTGAACCTTTTGTTAGTGAAGAAAATAATGTTGTCAGTGAGCTCAGCCACTCTCAGTATAGCTTGGCTCACCAACCCGCGTCACTCGAGGGACGAGTGTGTGCGTGTGGGTGTGTATGTGTGTGTATCCAATGGCGAAAAGTGCAGTGCAACGTCCGTATACTTCTCGCATCGATAACACTGGTCAACAAAGTTTTTGTTGCATTGCTATAAACACTTGATTCTACCTAATTTGGGTGTGCTGATCTCATATCTGAAGTTAGTTTCTTTCTGTAAGCTCTAGTTTTTTTGCAATCAAGGTATTTTGAAATTTCAAAATTTCGTCTTCGTCTTATTGACCTCGTCGTCTATCTTGAAAAATATGTCATTAAACTGTCATTAAATTAGCTGGGTAATAAACAATAAAATATTACATATTCTAAATTTATTCAACAACACAATTTGAAACATGTTCCATCTAAAACAAAGGTTGAAATTTGTATAAAACTCATTGTTAGGTAAGAAATTTGTTACTATGAGGAGACAAAGCCCAATCACATTTTAGCCAGGTAGGAATTTGCGCTTGAAGCTCTTGCGTTTGTGAAATGTCTCAGGGCACTCTCATTTAATGCTCCAACAGTAGTCTGCCATCATATGTTTGTCCCATCTCCCTTGGTAGCGGTCTTCCATGGTCTTGAGATCCTGATGAAACCGCTCGCCTTGCTCGTCACTTACTGCCCCTAGGTTCTCAGGGAATCTATCAAGATGACTATATAGGAAATGGAGTTTGACACTCATATTGCATCCAAGGTCATGAAAGGCTGACAACATGGTTGCTACAAGGGTTTCATAGTTGTCAGCCTTTTTATTACCAAGAAAGTTTTCCATTACCGCCACAAATGAAAGCCATGCACCCCTTTCCTTGTCGTCCATCTTTCTGACAAAGTCTTGATCACGTACAAGTGCACGAATTTGTGGTCCATCAAACACACCTGCCTTTATCTTCTCAAATGACAAAGCAGGGTGAGCAGAGACTATGTGTTGGAAGCATTCACCATCAGTATTTAATGCTCTGACAAACTGTTTCATCAGGCCCAGCTTGATATGGAGAGGAGGAAATATGATCTTTTCTCGACTGACGATTGGATCATTGACAATGTTTGGCATACCAGCTTCCAGAGTCTCACGTAAGGGCCACTCCTTCAGGTTCCAATGCCTGTCTCTAGCTCGGCTGTCCCACATGCAAAGAAAGCAGGGATACTTTGTAAATCCTCTTTGTTGGCCAAGAAGGAAGTTCACCATTTTGAGGTCAACACAAATTGTCCAGTTGTGCTCATGGTATTTTAGCAGGTGAATCACAGTTTTAATGTCATTATACTCCTCTCGTAAGCACACAGAATGACCCACTGGAACAGCTGCATAGACATTACCATCATGTAGTAGCACACACTTCAGGCTACGCTTACAACTATCTAGAAATAATCGCCAGTCATTTGGACTATACAATGGAATCCCTAATTCCTGGAGAAGACCCGGGATATTATGACAGTAAACAAACTTATTCTCCTCTGTAAAGAATGGCACAAAATCCTGTTCCCGCTTTCTGAAGTCTGAAACTTTTGTGGTCTGGTTCAGTAGAGCCTTTTCTTGCAACCTAGAAGCTAGAACTTCTGCTGCATTTTTGGAGAGACCCAAATCACGCACAAGGTCATTCAGCTCTGGCTGACTAAACTTCTGAGGGGTTGATGACTCTGGTGTACCATCAGAAGAATCGTCGGAATCTGCAAGTATTTCTTGAGTTTCATGTTCACTCTCTTGGTCTTCGTCGCTTCCCTCCTCTTCAGCTGGAGACAACCCATTAAAAACTGGAACTGGTAGCTCATCAGAGTGCAAAGTAGGTCGAATTGCTGAAGGGATACTAGGATACGATATTTTATGTCTGTTTTTCTTGCCAACACCCTTCGTATTGATCAGACAAAAATAGCAGTCAGTTGTGTGGTCCTTCGGTTCTCGCCAGGTCATGGGAATTCCGAACGGTAAGCCCTTACGTTTTCCTTTTGTCCAGTCACGCAGCATTTCTTCGCAGTTATGACACACAGCATGTGGAGCCCATTTTTTGTCTTGGTCGCCAAGAGTAAGTCCGAAGTACGCTTTATAGCCGCGCCTCACAAACGATGTTATATTGCGCCTCTGACGAATAAGCGTGAAGTATCCACAAATATAACAGAAGGCATCAGGTTTGTTCACACATTGATTTCTCTTTGTAGCCATGACCAAATCTGAAAGAAAAAACAGAGAAAATTATATCTCCCTATTGATACCATAATCGTGTAATTAATTAATTTGACCGCAAACGGCTAGAATGTAAAACCTCAAATTACATGAAAACTGGAGCATGCAGAACAAAACTGGTTTCAAATATGAAATCAGCAGATCAAAAATGGTAAGAAACAGTAAAGAAATCTCATGCAACTGGGAATTATAAAAAATTTGTTGTCCTGTGTAATAGTTAAACCTTGTTAGTCCAGAAAATAGTCTTGTCTAGGTGATCTTCATCACTCCCAGTGTAGTGCATATGAGAATGAAAACACATGTCATTTGTTGTCTGACGTAAGTGCAGAACACAATAAGCAATCATAGTTGACTGAAGTGATATTGCTTTGTAAATAACTCAAATATCAATGTAAATTTGTAATGATATCAGGTGCGAGTGTTAGAGTGGGCTAAGTGAGTGCCAGGTCGACTGTAACGAAAGCAATAAGACGAGGCACACGAACGTGCCCTGACAAATGAGTACAAGTCAAGGCACACGAACGTGCCCTGATAATTTTAGTGAGACAAGGCACAAGAAGGTGCCCTGATTTAAGAGTGGTGGAAACGAACGCAATTAAAATTACCTAAATAAGCAAGATGTCGGAGATTGGTGTATTGATGACATGGAAGGAGAGTCGGACCTAGATGGAAGCAAACATTTTGACCTAATGACAATGGATCCGCCCGCCGAGGTACAATCGGAGAATGGTGAAACGGGAAATGAGCTTGCAATACCAGGAGATCCACGGAAAGGTCACAGTAGGGAATTGTATTATCAACAAGCAGTGGCCAGAGCTGAGGCAGCGTCGGACGAAGTAAACCGAGCCTTGCGAGAGCTTAAGGCAGGGTGGATGAAAACGAATCACACTGGAATGGTGGCGGGTCAAGAGACATCAACACTAACACGAAGAAGTGACAGCTCACAGCCTTCGACAGAGAACTCCAGCAATTATGAGAAGCCAATAGTACGGTAAGAAGCCCAGCGACAGGCATCGGTCAATGTTGAGAAAATGGCATCATCTTTACCGCCAATGCTTACAAACAAAGCGCCTCAAATCACAATTATGCATCCACAGGGAGAATCAGGGAAGGGTGAAGAAATAAGAGAGTTAGTGGCTACGATGTGCATGCCGCAAGCCACCCTTCCCAAGTTTAAAGGACAAGGTCGGGCGAAGTTTGGACCTTTATGCATGCCTTCCGTCGATACATGACAAATGCGGCAGTGCCAGAGAAGTACAAGTACCAACTGCTCATGGATGCTTGTGAAGGAGAAGAGTTACATCAAGCAATCATGGGATGCGACTATCTAGAGCCAGACCGAGCCTACAACAAGGCAATCAAGATCCTGGAGGCAAGGTTTGGAGATAAGTATGCATATGCGGACCAGCTGGTGAAAAGGCTCATAGACGCTCGCTCAGTCGGGGCATTCGACGACGGAGGGCTGCGAAAACTGGCATCTCAGCTATGGGGTGCAGTAAGCCATCTGGAGAATTGAGGGAACGCTGTGTGGATGATGTACGGAATTATCAGAAGTCGACAGGACACAGAACGGAGTTGGTGAAGTGGTTAGCGCTATATTTGGAGGAAAAAGCGGTGATGATGGATGACACGGCTCTGCTATCAAGCGAGGACAGTCAAGAAGGAAGTGAGAAAAGACCAGAAGGATCATCGTCAAGCAAACGTGCCGTGGGCCTAGTGACTATCAGTGAAACGAAAGGCAATGGAGGAGAAACAAGCTCTGGAAAAGGCTCGTGCCTAGTGTGTTCCAGAGCACATGGATTAGCAGGGTGCGACAAATTCCGGAGCATGTCAGTGAGGGAGAGGTTAGAGAGGGTAAAAAGATTACGTTGCTGTTTCTTGTGTCTGAGAGTGGGCCACCTTGTTGCTGAGTGTTGGTCACGCTTCAGGTGTGGCACTGATGGGTGCAAGGAGAAGCATTCTAGACTGTTGCATCAAGAACGAAGGAAGGCACTTACTGCAAGTATGTCAAACACACGCAAGGGTGGCGTGAAGCGAAATTTTCAAGGTCTCGTGAAACAGGAGTCAATGGCAGGCACCTCTGATGCTGGCATGGACCAGAAAGCCAACGACAGTTCATACATGGCCGGAAAAATAGGCCATGTCTATGCTACAGGGACAAAGGACGGCCATGAAAACCCATACAGCTGCGAAAGCGACATCAGACTATCGACGAAAAATGCCAAGATTGTACTGTCCATAGTGAGTGTGAAGATTCGGGGAAAAGACTCACACCAACGAAATCACATCAGAACTTTAGCTCTCTTGGACTCAGGCAGCGACAGGTCGTATTGCACCAAAGATCTGGCACAGAAACTAAGGGTGAAAGGGACACCTACCCTGGTAACCATGGGTACACTTGCCCAAGAGATGATACTCGAGTCAGCGGAGGTAGATCTAGAAGTGGTTGGCGCAGGCATGAAACGAGGCAGAACCATACTTATCCCGAAAGTACTCATTATACAAAATTTCCCCACAACGCTGCACAACTCTGTAGCGAACACAAGTGATATCTCAAGGTGGACCCATCTGCGAGGTGTGGAATTACCAGAATTGCAGAGCAACAGCATAGAAATCCTGATAGGACAAGATATGCCACAGGCCCTGGTACCCTTGGAGGTCAGAGCAGGAAGGGATGGAATGCCATTCGCCATAAAAACGCGACTGGGTTGGACAGTGAATGGACCAGTGAGGCACCAAGACGCACAAAGAGTTTGCATGTCAGGATGCCTGATGACCGAAACATGTCGTGAGTCCTGAAACCCGTATGGAAAGACAAGCTAAGCTTTTTTGGGAGCTGGAAAGTGGGGACACAGGAGCCTTGCAGACAACAGCTCATTCACTTGAGGAGAAAAGAGTGTTGAGGCTATGGTCAGAGACAGGCATCAAAACTAATGGTCATTACCAATTTCCCATACTGTTCCGTAAAGAGAACACGGAACTCCCAAACAACAAGGCCGTGGCGGAGCGTCGACAAGATGGGCTTCGAAGGAGACTATCCAAGGATGCACGGCTGTTAAAAGAATATGTAGAGGAAATAAATAAACTGCTTGCTGAAGGATATGCTGAATCAGTGCCTAAGTTCCAGTTGGAGTCAGATACTGGACTGGTCTGGTATCTGCCTCATCACCCGGTGTTGAACCCAAATAAGCCAAACAAAGTACGCATAGTTTTTGACTGTGCAGCCAAACACAGAAGGACATCTCTGAACAACCAGGTACTACAAGGTCCAGACTTCAACAACAAATTACTTGGAGTCCTGTTTAGATTTCGCAAAGGAACTACAGCCACCATGGCAGATGTGGAGGCTATGTACCATCAAATCCATGTAGCGCCAGAACATCGAGATGCGTTAAGATTCCTCTGGTGGGAGAATGGGGACCTGAGTAGAGAGCCAGTAACTTACAGGATGAAGGTGCACATCTTTGGTGGGGTGTGGAGCCCTTCATGTGCAACTTACGCTCTCCGGCGCACATTTCAAGACCACAGATCCGAGTTTCCCGACATAGTGGCGCAAGCGAAAGTCAACTTCTATGTTGACGACCTACTCATGTCGCTGGACTCATCAAATGAAGCATCAATGTTAGCGTGTCAGCTTAGAAGACTGTAGGCGTGTGGAGGATTTCGGTTAACCAAGTGGGCCAGTAATCACAAAGGAGTGTTGGCTACCATCCCACCGGAGGAGAGGCAAAATGCACTGAAGGAAATTGATCTGAGGCAAGACAAATTACCACTGGAGTGAGCCCTGGGGGTTAAGTGGCTCCTGGAAGGTGATCAGCTCGCCATCAAGGTGCAACCAAACTCAAGGCCAGCGACCAGGAGAGGAGTACTAAGCCTTGTCAGTTCTATTTATGACCCACTGGGGTTCGTGGCCCCATGCATCATCAGGGCTAAAATATTATTTCAGTGTGATTGCAGGCACTTGTGGGCTCACAAGTTTTAGACGATGAACGTCTGCAAACACTGTTCTGTGAAGTGGAAGCCATAGTTAACGAGAGGCCAATCACCCTGGTTCCAAACACTCCAAATGAACCAAAGGCTCTCACGCCTGCTGATCTTTTGCACTTAAGTCGAAAGGGTAATCTTCCCTTAGGTGGAATGTCAATAGGCGAATCATACCACAGAAGGTGGAAGCATGTCCAGTACCTTGCAGATCAATTTTGGAAGCACTGGCTGACGGAGTACCTCTCTCAACTCAGAGCTCGACAAGTGCATTTCAGACCACGGCGCAACTTTCGCCCTGGTGACCTAATCATTATAGCAGAAGCATATAGTCCACGCAACAAATGGCACCTTGGTCGAGTGATGGAAGTCAAGGCTGGCGAGGATGGACTTGTACGACAGGCAGTGGTTAAGACGACGACGTCCACAATGCTACGACCTGTGACAAAATTATGCTTGTTGGAGGGAGCAATGGAAGGGGCTGACGGAGTCGGTCAGGAGAATGAATTGGGTATCCACACACGAAGACAGTGATGTCCGAACGTCAAAGGACCGAGATGTCCTAAGGAGCTGATAAGTACTGATAGCCTGAGGGCAGCGACAGTCACAAGAAAGTGACAAAGTTAAATACCACCAGCCTGAGGGCAGTATAGTCACAAGAACGTGACAAAGCATTAAGTATCAAAGGCCTGATTTGGTTTTGAGCGTGAACGCTCAATGGAGTGGATTTTACCGCAAGCAGCAATGAGTAGGATGACACATAAACAAACTTTATGTTAGGCGGTAAGTCATGTCATGTTTATTGGGTGTGCCTGCCCGTATACTGTATATGAAGTATTGGCATGGTGGAGATGAGAGGCCCAGAGGAGGTTGGAGTGTGTAAGGGGAGTTTTGTTTATGTATAATTATAATCACCTGACTCATCCCTCGTCGACCAGCCAGGGTGGGCCAGGCGATCGGGCTGGTATTACAGTATAGCTACCCATATCTTAGAAGCAACACCTAACCTGGTTTCTCTCTAGACTTTCAACACGTAAGTTTAATTAGTACTTATTGTGTACACAGGTAGACTGTGTCCATTGCATCATTTATTATTATGACAATATAGGAACATGGAAAATTAAGTACTCATTGTAAGTGTTAAGATTAGACTAATTACATAGCTATGATTGTTATGTAAATATAATTGGATTAAACATTTATGTAGGAGTGCCTATGTATGATTTATTTGAAATACTAAATGAATTGTATTCAACAGGTTTGACCGAATTATAATGATCGAGTTTAACGTCACAAGTCTCATTCATCCTTTCAAGAAGGCACAGTGTTTCTACAAAAAGTCCTATGGTTCAGGTTACATGTGTCCTAAAAGTCTGTGGGGTACCGGTACATCTATCTCATCAGGCTAAACACTAACAACAATCTTACTTGATCAAATAATAAGGATCCAATAATATCGACAAATATTCCACTTTATATTAATGAAGTAAACAAAATCCCACTAACTGGTTTTAATACTCTACTCTGCAAGGTGAGGTTAGGATCTGGTTATATTTTTCAAGTGCACTCTCAAAAGCTATCGAAAAAATAATAGTTGCTATAGGTGTAAATCAACTACAGTATACGTGAATCGTGTTTCTTTTTTATCATTTCCGGCCCAAATTACAAATAAAAATGCTAATTAAAATTTAGTTATCTATGTTCGGGTATTATTTTGCAAGTGGATTTCTCAAAAGAGGTTTGCAAATGAATAGTTGGTATCGATAGACCTCACCCATCTATATCACTTTACCTTATGGCATTTCTATCGCAAATTACATGTGAGCCGTCACCGGTGTCGCACGTCGTCTGCTTACAACCAACCTGCTCGGTCCAAGTGTACTGCCACTTCCACAAAAAACGCAAAATTACACCATGGCGCCTCAACAAAGTTCCTTCATTGGTACCAGATAATAAAAATAAGTACCTCCCCCCCCCCCCCCCCCGGCTTGGGAAGTTAGGTACGGTTGGGTAGGTTACTTTGGTTGGTTAGGTCAGGTTCTAATAGGTTCATTATTATTAATTTGCAACAAAAGTGTATAGATTAAAAGTTACTTAGAATGATGAGATATACCTATTACACGAGTTAAAAACCTTAAAGTCGTTGAGTGTACTTATTAAAATTTACCAAGAATCTGAGCCCCCCCCCCCACCCCCCCCCCAAAAAGTGTTAAAAAAAATTACCTTAATTAACAGGTACTAGAGGATCAAGTGATACTGTTGTAGGGGTATCGAGATATTAAAGTTGTCTAGCACTCAGGATGGAAGGAAACTCTAATGTGGTTTTCTTGTATAATATATAAGTTATATGATAGACAGTCTGGTGCTGGAGGTGCTGTGTGGTGAGGGGCTGCTTGGTAGAGACGTGCGGTGAGTAGCTTGTCGAAGGAGGTATGTGTGCAGGAGCTCCGTTAGAGAAGATGTTGCCTGTTGCTGGCCTCCTGGTTGAATGAAATGTTAACAGTGTGGAGCTTGCTGGAGGAGATGTTGCTTGTTCAGGAAAATGGGCAGAATCAGAGTTGGTTGGTGAGGAAGCTCAGAGAAGGACATGCTCGCTGGCGGGAGCGAGGACCGCCAGGCAGGCGGAGGAGAGGCGAGGGTCGCCAGGGAGCGGCAGAGGAGGAGGTGTTGCTTGTTCAAGAAGATTGGTCAGAATGAATCTCAATGGAGAGACAGAGCTTATATACACCCAGCAGCGGCTATGAGTCATGGTGGGAAAACCCGAGAAGTAGCCGGTGACTAGTTCCGTTGCTAAGATACGGCGGGCAATGGAATGCGGATACGCTTGGTTGCTAGGGAAGGCGGTAACAGGTGGTGGCGTGGCAGCTTGTAGGGGAGACGTCCACTACAATACTCCCCCTCCCCTCCAGGCGGTGTAGGAGACTTGTTGATTGTAGAGTTGCTTAGCACATGTGAGGAAGACCGGGCGGTGCATGCCTCATGTGAGACAACGGCGATGGCGTGATGAGCCGATCTCGCAGAAATACAACTGTCTAGATACACACTATCTGTGGGAGAAGGGAGAAAAAGGGTGTGTGGAGGCGATGATTGGTGTGCTTCCCTCACGACAGGTACAGGGTCGTCAGATGCGCCTGCTGGGGTGTGTGTGTGTGGGCCTGGATCAGGAGCAAGGGCTGGGTCAGCAGAAGCGGGTTAGGGCTCGTGACAGCAGCTGGGTCCACGACAGCAGCAGGGTGCAGGACATTAGCAAGGAGTACCTGAGGGAGAAAAGAGGGGGTGTGGAGGCGATGGATGTTGTGTGCTTCCCTCACGGCAGGTACTGCTGGGCCGGGGTCGGCGTCTGTGGCAGGACGGGTGTGCTGGGGTCGTCAGAATGTGGTGTGTGAAGCAGGAAGAGGAGCCCGTGTCGTCTTGAAGACTGGGAGCGTGATCAGTGTCTCCTCCATCCTGTGTGAGTGCTTATCTCCGGGGGTCACCATTGTAGGGGTATCGAGATATTAAAGTTGTCTAGCACTCAGGATGGAAGGAAACTCTAATGTGGTTTTCTTGTATAATATATAAGTTATATGATAGACAGTCTGGTGCTGGAGGTGCTGTGTGGTGAGGGGCTGCTTGGTAGAGACGTGCGGTGAGTAGCTTGTCGAAGGAGGTATGTGTGCAGGAGCTCCGTTAGAGAAGATGTTGCCTGTTGCTGGCCTCCTGGTTGAATGAAATGTTAACAGTGTGGAGCTTGCTGGAGGAGATGTTGCTTGTTCAGGAAAATGGGCAGAATCAGAGTTGGTTGGTGAGGAAGCTCAGAGAAGGACATGCTCGCTGGCGGGAGCGAGGACCGCCAGGCAGGCGGAGGAGAGGCGAGGGTCGCCAGGGAGCGGCAGAGGAGGAGGTGTTGCTTGTTCAAGAAGATTGGTCAGAATGAATCTCAATGGAGAGACAGAGCTTATATACACCCAGCAGCGGCTATGAGTCATGGTGGGAAAACCCGAGAAGTAGCCGGTGACTAGTTCCGTTGCTAAGATACGGCGGGCAATGGAATGCGGATACGCTTGGTTGCTAGGGAACGCGGTAACAGGTGGTGGCGTGGCAGCTTGTAGGGGAGACGTCCACTACACTGTACTACTTGTCGGAGGAAGTGGTGAAGTATATAGTTTGGCATCGTTGCATTCGGCTTGGAACATGTACCAAACGAAATAATCTTGTCGGTATGTTCCTTCTTATTGCCTGTAAGACTTCACAGAGGTTGGCAGAAATCCATGAGCCTTAAACGCTGATTAGTGAAATTAGTCGCGTGAATGAGATGGAAACAATGTCTCCCGCCAAAATGGAAGTTCCCTATATAAATATAAATATGAATTTCTGTGGTCGCCTTTTTTCGAATCTTAACCTTAAAGCTTTTATGATGCACTTACATAATATAAATTCAGTCTTAAGCTTCTGTATGCAAAAGTTTCTTTCTCAAACATTTAAATCAACACTACACAATGCACAGCAGCAACAAGGTGGCTAATGTTAGAAGTCATCATGAACCTGACCACTAAACCAAATGTATAACAACGCTAAGACTAGACAAATTATCCTAACCAAACCAGACTAAACCTGGCATAACTTAGGCTATTCTTTGTATAATCATAATGATAAGGATAATTTTGGGTTTATCATAATTTTTCTAATATTATGAAGTTTGCACATCAGCTGTTCAGAAGAAAACAATGCTTTGACATCCTTTGCTTCTTATTTTTGTGTAAATTTTTTATTCGTATTGAGTTTCTTACTAATAATGATAGATACGAACTATTCGATTCCAGTTGGATGAAAATTTTATTACTGCTACTTCGGTAACTCGGGACGCGAACCTTCTTGTGCTTTCCTGTGATGTTGAAAATGCGTTGCAGAACTACGGTGAAAAATGTACACATTGTGTGAATGATATTATAAACCTTTAAGACGAGTTTGAAGAAGTAATAGAGGATTTTGGGTCATTATTTTTCCGGAGACTCGTGAGTACATAACAGTATGTTTTCGTGTTGTTGAATCCATTTTCGGCCGAACTTTTGATATCCTTACCCCATTTCATACGATCTGCGCTATTAATGCTTTTAATTAAAATATCTAATGGCAGGCGTTATATAGATAATAACAAAATAATATAATAAGCTAAAAAATATACGGTTGCTTAAATTAGTTAAGAAATATTGGACCTCTGGAACAGCTGTTTATGTCAACAGTCTGCTGGTGAACGTTACCATGACGAAAATATTCCCTCACACACTAAAATAACTCATGACAACAAGACATGGTTGTAAAATAAAGACACCATCGATTATTCTTGACTCAGACCACACACACACACACACACACACACTGTCACGTGACCAACACACACGACAGACATTGCGAGACATTGTGGATTTTGTTGTTAAGAATAGCGTCGCCAATTACATCATTTGTCGTATATAAAAATCTGTGAAAATTGAAATTCTGATTTTCATATACGAAAATGTGTATCCTTGATTACTTTTAGGTGTAATTTATCTGTTTGGAAAAGGTCGTTAGAAGAGTCCACTTTGTTTATTAAAGAGTCTAGGAAATTGTTTACAAATAATGATTAATTATTTGTACCTCAAGTAACACGAAGTTATTCTTGGGCGGCCTTGATAATTGTTTCTTCAAATTTTCTTTCAGAATTATATAAGAACAGAAATTGGGCGAACAATGCTCTTCAGTCGTACGAAAATATTTTGTTAAATGATTTCATCATGCAGCTTCGTGAAACTTGACAAATGTTATTTTTTACACCCGTTGAGTCATGAGATGATATCAACACGTTATGGCAAGAAAAACAGCTGATGTTGGCGTGTATTTTGGAAGGTGTATTTTAGCTGACTATTTTTGTGTCCGAGTTGAAATTATTACAAGAAATATGTATTTTTTGAAAGCCACATGATACAGCAATTGTTATTCAATACGTAATATGAGCAAATTGAATTAACTTATTAATTTGACAAATAATTTATGGATTAATAGAATCTAATAGAACTTTATGATTCATATAAGTGAAATGCTTTACCATTGAAGGATATTAACTAAATCATAAAACATCACATTGTATCATGAATGACTCACATCCCGTTATAGGACTGCATGAACTGACGTCACTGTCAACTCATGGTGCAGTGTGGCACCTGGAAGAGAAAGTCGTGGTTGGTTAAGTCAACTGAAAGAGAAAGTCATGGTTGGTTAAGTCACTAAAACTTTCTTATGGCTTGATGATTTAACACTCTTTATCTTTATACGATACATAACTATAGCTACATGGTGTCTAGACGTGGAATATTAACAAATGATTATGAACAAGCAAAATACTCGATTAACTACTGAAGGTCGACTATTTTTATTTTCTGATGTGGATAATAAATGGAGGTCAAGGTTGACATGTTGCTTAAGGCCCGTGAGCCAGACGCCTTCCCGTACCCTTTGGTTGGTTTGGATTCAACTAGCCGTGATGGTCCCTGAGTCATGGTAAATAAACCTGGTCTCAGTGATGAAGTACTTTTCTTGTTAAATGCTCAGCTGTTCACGCATGTTGCCATAAATTATTGTTATTGATAATACAGCAAGTTCTGAGTCAAAGGAAAATGTCACGATTTGCCACTGAATTTGCCACGACTACAGGTCTTGTAGAGGTCGACTAACACCAACTAACTCATTCCTATGACAATCATCATGAAAAGCTGGTTCTTAAGTTTTATATTTATCACAGAATTACCTAGTAAACGTCAGGCATTGTATATTAATGACAATGATAATAAGTTTGTGTGGAAATTATGTGAATCTTAAATAATTTTTGAAAAATTCTCTGAAGAATTTTTCAACATCTGGTGTTGAATTTGTAAACAATGTGTTCAATGTTGACAATAGAGAATTAGTGTATGTTTAAGAACAAGCTTTGTGTAAGAGAGTCTTGATGTTCACCAACTAAAAAAATATTCGGCACCCTTATGGCGTGGTACAATATGAAACGGGTGCCGAATATTTTATTAGTGGGTGCACATCAGATATATGATGATTTTAATTAAGTTACAATGTATTCTTATCTTTATTATTTGTGATAAAGTTTAACATTTTCATCAGCTGACAGTTTAAACAAAGAATGATATATCTGATGTTTCTGAAGCAGGCGCACGCTTACATAACCAGAAAATTTCATAACTTCAATAGCTAATATTTGTTGCGAAATCCTGAGAAATTTCATCCAAATTTATATATTGAAATTCTGGATGATTTTATTTCCATGATAAGTTTCCTTTGTGTGCACACCGCTATATATAACAGCATCACGTGACGTGTACCAGTGACACTTGTAACAGCTCTTGATGATAGCACTAACAAACTTTGTACCAACTAATTGAAGTGTAACAGTTTATTTAGCCAGAAAAATACAGATACAGAGTGGATAATAATGACAATATTAAAATGGCTGAGCCAGTTGAGAACCTGAGCTCTCTTTGAGGCACCTGATATATACTGTACACTCATCACAAGGAAGTATTATGTAACATTTAGTATCATCTGGAATAGTACAATAGCATGGTAGTAATAAGTACATCTCATAATGTTACCACGGTTATCACTTCAATATTTATTTATTATTCCTATTGAAATGTCTATTTTGGGGGATAAGGGTAAGATGTTATTCAACCAATATGTTAATTTCACGTTATGTTTATCACAAAATGTGTTTCTCATTTGTTGGGACAAAGGTAAGTTGATAGTTGACAAACTGAATGACGCAACAAACTCAAAGGAAAACACTTAAATGGATATTTATTGGGACTTACCCGGCCAGTGTGCCCGTTAACACTAATATAGTCCTTTATGAGCTGTTGCCGGTCTTATGACACAACAGTTATTTGTCAGTCACATTAAAGCAAAAAAAAATATATATATATATATATATATATATATCTATATAATTACAAAATTGTCCAGCTTGTACATGCCGGGTCACTTGACCATCTGACCTGACCACCAACCGTTGTGTGCTATTTAAAGATTAGTAGGGTCATTACCTAATACCTGACCATTGTGGACCTGGTCTCACCCTCCTCTGTATATATACACCTTGGTTTGTATTACTCTCTCTAGTCTGTACTCACCCCTGAAGATGTGAATTACACGAAAGCGCTTGGGAACTTCGTGTTTTCTTCTTTCCTTGTGGTTATCAGCATATATATATATATATATATATATATATATATATATATATATATATATATATATATATATATATATATATATGTCATGTAGATCCACAATGAAAACGTGGAAGTGTTTATTGTATTCCATGTAGCAAATGTAATTGTAATTATGTAGGACAGACAGGAAAAACACTGCAGCTCAGAATCAAACAACATGAGTACAATATCAGAACAGCATCTGAAAGCAGTGCCTTGTTCGTTCATGTTAGGAATAATAATCATCCCATTGCTTGGGAAAAAAGCTTAGAAGTATTCAAATCATCTTGTGTCACAGAAAGACTTCTGGTTGAAGCTAGTTTGATTAAGGAATTAAAATCAATAAACCTTAGTGATGGTCAGTTCAAAACTGATAATATGTTACATAAATTTATTTGTCAGTGGCCCAAGGTTAAAAATGCTTTGAAAACCTTTGATCTAGATGTATGATAGTTATTTAGTGGGTCCCTTATTTTTGACCTGACCTGACTAGTCACGTCAGCCCCCTTCTCTTAAGCTCCTCTACGTGTTGGTGTGGGGATTAGTGGATGACATCATTATGACCTGACCTCATGTTTTTAAGGTCACCCTGTATATTTAATCCTCTCTCTGTCCATGTAATCCAGTTGCCTCTGAAGATGTCTTGAATAAAGACGAAAGCTAAGGTGCTCCGTTGTTTCCCTTTTCCCGTGTGATTTTATCAAGATATATATATATATATATATATATATATATATATATATATATATATATATATATATATATATATATATATAAACTCGCCAACGGGTTTTTTCTTTGTAATTTGTTTTATTTTAATGGTATGCCCAACACTTCATGTCCTAACTCGACTGGTTTGTGTTCCTTCGCTGCCATCTTATTTACTAGTACTGTACAGTAACATGGATATATTGTATTTTGGTAATTATACAGATTTTTACTTGCAAACATAACTATTTAATGTGTAGAACGTTAGAAAGTGAATACCGAAGATACAGGTGATGTTTTGTTACATTAAAGGTATGTGGTGCAGTATTAGATTGGGTCCAGGTGTGTTTTACCGAGGCCCAGTTGAGTATTTGTTGTGTTACTGTTCTGACCTCAGTTGTGTTCTGACCTCACAGTTGTGTTCTGACCTCACTAGGGGAAAGGTCACGGCAGGGTTAGCTCCGGAGGGATAATTATCAGATATGGCCAGAGCAAGGTGCGGTCTTGGGTATGAGAGTTTGGTGACCAAACTGGAGTGGTCCACTGAAGAATTGGCGAAGGTCAAGTTGGAGAACTTGAAATTAAGGGAAGAGCTGGCGATGTTAAAAGGAGAGGCTGGACGAGTAAAGCCAGTGGCTGACGAAAAATCAAGCGAGTGGAAAATTGTGAGTAGTGGGAAGACAAAGCTTTTGGTGAAGAAGCACACCAAGGATACGACAACAACGACAACAACAGCTAAGTGTACCAACCCGTTCAGTCCCTTGATAGACGAATTGGACGTTAGTACAGACAGGGATGACAAGGAAGG
Source organism: Homarus gammarus (assembly GCA_958450375.1). NCBI lineage: Eukaryota > Metazoa > Arthropoda > Malacostraca > Decapoda > Nephropidae > Homarus > Homarus gammarus. The sequence continues at coordinate 901,651 of CAUDMG010000281.1, forward strand.
TATAAAAACTTTAATTGTTGGTGACTCACAGGTAAGGTACATGGACAGGGCCTTTTGTGGTAAAAACAAAAATAGGATGAGGGTGTGTTTGCCAGGAGCTGGGGTGGGGGATATAATTGACAGGATGGACAATATCTTGTCTGGTAATGGGAACAAACCCATTATCTGCCTCAGTGCAGGAGGCAATGATATTGGCCGGTGTAGGAGCGAGGAGCTTCTTGATAAGTTCAAGGCAGCCATAGATCGTATTAGGACTAAGGGAGGGATCCCTATCATATGCGGTGTCCTGCCTAGAAGGAGAGTTGGCAGTGAATGGTTGTCAAGGGCGGTTAGTGTTAACGACCGTCTTGACAGATATTGCAAGTCAATATCAGTCCCATTCATTGACAACTGGGACAACTTCTATGGCAGAAGGGACCTTTATGCTAGGGATGGGGTGCACCTGTCTAGGGATGGAGTAGCAACCCTGGCTGGGGCTCTAGAGGGGGCAGTTCAAAAGATATCGAAGTCTTTAAACTGCTAAGAGAACATAGGGGCACGGGGGTGGAGGAGACTGCAGTGGGAGCGGGTAAACAAGGCGAAAGATTACAGGGAAATAGTGTTAGGAATGATGACATAACTAAATTAGACAGGGAGTTTAAAACTAAACGCGGTAAGGGAAGGACTCAGAACACGACTAACTTAAATGTATATTACGCGAACAGTAGAAGTATGAGAAACAAAATGGATGATATTAGGGCCTTGGTATGTACAGAAGAAATCGATATAATTGCATTCACTGAAACATGGATCAACTTAGACACACGTGAATTACCAGTCGAATACCAAATTGCGGGTTACAAACTGTTCCATACCGATAGGCAGACCAGGAAAGGAGGCGGAGTAGCAATCTATGTTAGGGATAATCTGAAGTGTGAAATAAATAAGGAAATAAAAACTGAGAGGAATACAGAAACAATTTGGATAGAATTAAGCGACGGTCGGGAAAAATTAATCACAGGAGTAATATATAGACCCCCCAATCTTGACAGAGTCAATGAGCGACTTATCTGGGATGAAATGCGCAGGGCTTCCATACACAACAAAGTCTGTATAGTAGGCGACTTTAACCTTGGCCAAATAGATTGGACCGACCTTACGGGAAACTCAGAATCAGAGGATTTTCTCGAGACGATCCAGGACTGTTTCCTAAGTCAACATATAACCGAACCCACACGGGGTAATAATATATTGGATTTAGTTTTGTCAAACAGAGAAAACCTCATTAGCAATGTCGAGGTAGGGAACGAACTTGCAAACAGCGATCACAAAGAAATTCGATTCCAGTTAGATTTTCAGGGCAGACGTAAGGAAAATTCCACTAAAGTACCAGATTTCAGAAGGGCAAACTTTGACAGTTTAAAGAGGCAGCTAAGAGAGGGGGTGTCGCGCATGGCCGTGAACCTGACAGATGACACCGACCTGATAACGAGATCTGAGATTGCCGAGTTCCACGACAATTTAAATAGGGAGTTACTTAATGCACAAAGGCAGAACATACCATACAAAAAACTCAGATCAAACAACAATGACCCTAAATGGATAAATAATTATTTAAAGAACATCATTGGCCAAAGGAAGGCTATAGGTAGAAGGATAAATCGTGGCGAAATTCACCTCCGGGACTATTATAGGGTATTGGCGAGTAGGGTTAAAACCGAGATAAGGAAAGCAAAGAGGAATACTGAGGTAAGGATAGCAAGGGAGGCAAAGACAAACCCCAAAGGATTCTACCAAATGTACCAAACTAAAACACGAGAAAAGATTGGACCAATACGGTCAGACTCCGGCGAGCTCACTGATAACGACGGAGAAATGAGCAATAATTTGAATAAATATTTTTCAACGGTTTTCACCAGCGAAAATTTAAACATGATACCCGAGGCACAGACTCTATTCAGAGATAGTGAAGAAAACAAATTAAGTGAGATAGTAGTGACTAGTAACGATGTTAGTAAGCAAATAGACAAACTAAAGCCTAATAAGTCACCTGGTCCCGATGAGATATTTGCCAGAGTATTAAAGGAATGTAAGGAAGAGCTTAGTATGCCCTTAGCAAAGTTGTTTAACATGTCCTTAAAAACAGGTGTAGTACCAGAATCCTGGAGGATAGCGAATGTAATACCGATCTTCAAGAAGGGGGATAGATCACTATCCTCTAACTACCGCCCAATCAGTCTAACATCAATAGTAGGCAAATTACTGGAAGCAATCATTTCAAACTCTATTCGAAATCACCTGGAGAAGCACAGATTGATCAATGATTCCCAGCATGGCTTCACAAGCGGACGTTCTTGCCTAACTAATCTATTAACATTCTTTTCATCAGTTTTCGAATCAGTGGACGAGGGGCACAATTATGATGTGGTATATCTCGACTTTAGCAAAGCCTTCGACAGAATACCCCACGAAAGACTAATTAGAAAGGTAGAAGCTCATGGCATCAAAGGTGACATCCTTAAATGGATTAGGGCGTGGTTACAGGACAGGAAACAGCGAGTGAGCATTAACGGCACTAAGTCCCATTGGAGCAACGTCACAAGTGGAGTTCCCCAAGGCTCAGTACTTGGACCATTATTGTTTATTATATACATAAACGACATAGATATCGGCATAGACAGCAACATAAGTAAATTTGCTGATGATACTAAAATAGGACGTGTTATCAAATCTGACGAGGACTCGGCAAAACTACAGGAGGATCTAAACAAATTTTTCGAATGGTCTGAAAAATGGCAGATGAAATTCAACATTGACAAATGTAAAGTACTCAGTATAGGGAATGTAAACAGGGAAACCAGATACCAGATGAACAACGATGCCATAGAGAAATCCGACTGCGAGAGAGATTTAGGAGTAATGATAAGTAGGAACCTTAAGCCAAGTAAACAATGTGTTTTTGCTCGTAACAAGGCTAATAAAGTACTTGGGTTCATACAAAGGAGTGTTAGTTACAAGACTAGCGAGGTCATCCTAAAACTGTATCTTGCTCTTGTGAGACCACACCTGGATTACGCAGTCCAGTTCTGGTCACCGTATTACAGAATGGATATAGAATCCTTGGAAAGAATCCAGAGGAGAATGACAAGACTAATCCCGGGTATCAGGAACCTTGAGTATAGAGACAGGTTAAAGCATCTTAATTTGCACTCCCTTGAGAGACGTAGAGCGAGGGGCGACCTGATAGAGGTGTATAAATGGAAGGCAGGGCTAAACAAAGGGGACATTACAAAGGTACTCAAATTATCCAACCAGGAGCGAACTCGTAACAATGGTTTTAAATTGGACAAATTTAGATTTAGGCGTGAAATAGGTAAACACTGGTTTGGAAACAGAGTAGTGGATGAATGGAACAAGTTACCAAATATCATCATTAACTCGAATACGCTGAATTGCTTCAAACATAGGTTGGATGCTCATATGAGCAATAGGGGTTGGGTGTAAACGGGACTGCCCAGTATGGGCCAATAGGCCCGCTGCAGTTTCCTCCATTCTTATGTTCTTATGTTCTTATGTTAAACGGCTGGGTTTACGAGCTGCAACTGTACACCCATTCACCAAAGTGGTTGTATGTCAAATGGGCTTTAACCGACTCTGAACTATGAGGACGGCTGTAAAATTAGGGGTGTCATCCCACATGGACGATTCGCATCAGGGGGATCGTGTTTTTATTAAATTTTCGCCATTCCACTGTGGTTAGGTTAAGTGACGTGTGGTTTACAGTAGTAGCATGTAATCGGGATTGGGTCTCTTTACAGTAGACCAAGGTCCGTTAAAAACGACGCAACACAAAACACTCTTATACACCTGCCGTTCCTCACAGCTAAACTGGTTCCCGTTGTTATCACTTACTGACACAAGAGATATGCCATATAAAATAGGTTTTATTTTATATTAATTTAAATAATATAAAATCTACACTTGTATGATGTTTTTCCCGCGAATTTGGTCGGTAAATCCACCAATATTAACAGCCGGACCCTCGAATATTTGTGAAGGTTTCAGATAACGAACAAAAGTTAGGTTAAGTTGATTCTGATCGCGCTAATGATATTAAGTCCAAATTACTTTTATAAGTTATTTAGGTTAGTTTGTTAAGAATTAGTTGAGAAATGTTGAATTTATTGTTATATTACCTTGAATTTAGTTAAGAATTAGATTAGGTTAGGTTCCCGTTGGTTGTATTAACTAAAAAAAACTTACATTATATTGCGTTAGGTAACAAGTATTTAATTATTTTACATTGAATTTATATACGAAGAGGTTACGTTAAGTTGGGTTTAGTGTGGGTTAAAAATACGCATTGTTTGTACTGGTTTTCCAAAAGGATTACTGAATATTATAAGTTGTATTACATTTATCTTTGTTAGCTTAATTGGATTACCTGAAGATTAGACACCCCAGCTTATTTCACCTGATTATTAAACACACTAACGCGACCTGGGGGTTAGGTTATGTCAGTTTAGGTGAGGTTGAAAATAAGTTAGATTAACTTAGGTTAGATTTTGTGAGGTTAGCGTGTTTAATCATTTGGTGAAATAAGCTGGGGTGACGTAATATTCAAGTGAAATAAGCTGGGTGACGTAATATTCAAATGAAATAAGCTGGGGTGACGTAATATTCAAGTGAAATAAGCTGGGTGACGTAATATTCAAGTGAAATAAGCTGGGGTGCCTAATCTTATGGTGATGCGTTTAGTGTTATCCTAGACCTTGGCCTTAATAATAATATTCAACATTGAAGTAACCTTATAATTGATTAAGTTATTTTAAAATATCATATCAGGTCAGGTTGTGTTGGGTTAATGTTATATTCTGTTAATGTTAGGTCAATGTTCTACTAGATTAAGCCAGGAACCTGACTTCACTCTCTCTCTTTTACAGTTACTTTAACAAGCAATGTTCGGTGGATTTGGCATCCTGTGTACCGCCGGCCAGGCCGTGGGCTCGTAACTCACGTCTTGCCCGCAGTGCCCAGTGCCCACCGTTTCTCTGTGGATGTCGGTCACACTAGAATAACCCGTTATAGTACCTCCTTTCTTTCCCCACACAGCCAAACTGTGGAATGCTCTGCCTTCTTCTGTATTTCCATACTCATACAATTTTTCTCACTTCAAAAAGTTGGTTTTCCGGCATCTTCGTGGAGTAGATTAATATAATCTTTTCCTTTTATATTTTATATTTATTTTTACTGATATTTTTTCGCCCCCTGGGCCCGTTGTGGGTCGATGACCTGTGCCCGGATGGATTATTCCCCGTAAAAAAAAGGTTCAAGTTTGGCTAAGGTTCTGTAGGAGCCTATTGCGATAAGAGCCCAATTTGTCTAATCACATTCCTTTATAAAGATAGGAACCTCCCCCCCCCCCTCTCTAATATGGGTGAGTTAGTGGTGTGTGTCAGTGTGTATGAATGAATCACATCCCGTAACGCCTCAGGAGTCTAAGGAATACAGTACGACGTATATGTGTGACGTCACCATGTAAACACTCAGCCGGTGCCTTATGGTATATACGTGCGAGAGAATGTTGAGAATAGTGAGTAAAACATTATTCTTGAACATTACTTAATCCTTTGTAACTTTTTTTGTATTTCTTTACAATACACAGCTACTACGTGATGTCTTAACATTAGGTCGTTAGTAGATGTACAGTTGGTGGTTTTTCCGACTGGTGCAATTGGGGAAATGTGTTCCTACACCTCCCGTGGTCACCCGTGTCAACAAACGGCCAACCTATATGACCTATAGCAAATCTATCCTCCAATCACCTCCGCCACGCCCTTAATGCAGGAGTCATAAAGGCAAGCATGAACTTAGCATGCTTCCCAGTTGGGCACTGTAAACGCTTCTGCGCTTCACCTTGCATAGGATGTAAGGGGGTGCCCAATAAACTAGCCCCCTCCGGGGCAATCTGTAAAAAAAAAAAAATCTGTCGTCACACGACCAATACCCAGTCATTCATAAATAATGATACTACTACTACTACAACGTTGCCGTGAGGGGATACGGGTTACCACAGGGGGCGTAGAAACACATTTTCGCAACTGTTTATTCAGCGTTGTCATTCAACCCTCTCCGTGGGGCGTGAACCCCAGGAGTATTGACTCGTGAATCCGAAGTATTCACGAAATACGAGTGAGGGAGAGAGGGTGGGGGATGACTGGGGCCGGTGTGTGAGGGAATGGTGTCCAGTGCTAGAGGGATGGGGGAGGGTTAAGGAGTTAAAGGCCGGGCATCCATTTGTCCATGGTCCGTGTCCGTGTCCCCGTACGCATCCGTGTCAGTGAAAAGTCGAGTACTTGTATATGAGAAAAGGTTGAGAAGCATCCATTGATCAGTTCCGTGTCCGTATCCGCGAGGATTAGCGCAGTGAGCGACTTTTCATGGACACGTATGGAACACGGAAGCTGTTGTGGGGGCTACATAAACTCACGAGACCTATTTTATAATTAGTTTTCCACAACATCCACCATGCCCAAACTCAAGGACTCCAGTAGACTGACCAACCAAGAAGTTTGTGAGGCCTTGGTAGAACTGGTCAAACAAACCATGGGCAGTTTATCTTCTCTTGCCTGCACCCATATAATGTACTCAAGATACATTTGCTTTAGGTCAATAAAGATTATTTGTTATCATTGTTTACTTATATTTGTAACAGTCTGTGTGCATACACACCTCAGGCATATGGCTAGCCGTTGCCTCGGGCATATTGCCTCCCTCGTCTTGCAAATTTCACCACCGATTCTTCCACCAGGTAGAGTACTTGCTTAAACTGCTCTCTAGTCAGCCTGAAGTAATGTTGAAACTGTTCCTCATCCAGTTCCAATTCCTTCACTAAGTGGTAGTATGCACCATGCTCACTACGCCTTTGATGGACCCACCACCTATGTTTTCTTTTTTTAGCATTGTGATGGCCTCTGTGACGGATAATACCGGCCATCAGAAGGAAGTGGCCCTACTTTTCTAGTTCTTGACGCAGACGTCGAGACATATTGCCTTGCTGTGACTTTCTGGGAAAAAAACACACCTCACATAGATAGTTTTCACGGATATATGGATGTTTACCTCGCGGACACGGACCACGGACAAATGGATGAAATTTTTCCTCGAGTCTTAAAAGAGTGTAGGGAACAGATTAGCGGACCCCTCGTAAACTTATTTACAAAATCATTAGACACTGGAGTTGTGCCAGAGTTGTGGAAACAGGCAAATGTAGTACCCATATTCAAAAAGGGAGACAGAGCATCAGCGTCAAATTACCGGCCGATCAGTTTGACGTCAGTAGTGGGGAAATTTCTTGAATCAATTATAGCAGATAGCATCCGATCGCGTCTAGAGAAAAGCAAATTAATCTACGACTCTCAACATGGGTTTAAAAAGGGAAAATCTTGTCTAACAAATCTGCTAACGTTTTTTAGGAAAGTCTTCGAGGTAGTAGATAATGACGAAAATTACGATGTTATTTACTTAGACTTTAGCAAAGCATTTGACAGAGTACCGCATCAGAGGCTTCTGAGAAAAATTAAGGCTCATGGTATCGAGGGGAAAGTTTTAAATTGGATAAAATCATGGCTCACCGATAGAACGCAGAGGGTCAGCTTAGATGGTGTTAAATCTGAGTGGGGCCGTGTAACCAGTGGGGTTCCCCAGGGGTCAGTACTAGGCCCACTCTTGTTCATAATCTACATAAACGATTTAGATACTGGGATCAGCAGTGACGTAAGCAAGTTTGCGGATGACACCAAAATAGAGCGGCAAATTAATTCAGGGCAGGATGCAAATGCATTACAGGAGGATCTAAATAAACTGCAGTGGTGGTCTGAAAAATGGCAAATGAAATTCAACACCAGCAAGTGCAGCGTACTTAATATTGGAAGAACAAATACTTATACTGTATACAGCCTTAACAACATCAACCTAGAGAAGTCGACTTGTGAAAGAGACCTAGGGGTACTTGTAAGCCCGGACCTACGGCCTAGAAAACAGTGCGTTAATGTTCGAAATAAGGCAAACAGAGTATTGGGTTTTATATCTAGAAGTGTAAGTAAAAAGAGTGCAGAGGTCTTATTGCAACTATATCTTGCGCTAGTTAGGCCGCACCTCGATTATGCGGTTCAGTTCTGGTGCCCCTATTATAGAATGGATATAAATTCACTAGAGTCGGTGCAGCGAAGAATGACAAAAAATGATTCCGGGACTTAGAAACCTTCCATATCAGGATAGGTTAAAGAAACTTAACTTGCATTCCCTAGAAAGACGAAGAGTGCGGGGAGATATGATAGAAGTATTTAAGTGGGTGAAAGGAATCAATAAAGGGGATATAGATAAAGTTCTTATAATATCCGAGCAGGATAGGACTCGGAGCAACGGATTCAAGTTGGATAAGTTTAGGTTTAGGAGGGAGATAGGAAGAAACTGGTTCACAAATAGGGTGGTGGACGAGTGGAACAAGCTTAGCAACTTTGTAGTAAGTGCGGGAACTCTGGAAAGTTTTAAAAGGAGGCGAAATAGATTCATGGATGATAGAGGGTGGTAGTAACTCTCGACAGGAGCTGCCATGCACAGGCCAACCGGCCTATTGCAGACTCCTTATTTTCTTATGTTCATATGCCCGTTTCAGTATATTAAAAATTTAAAAGCTTTTTTCTTGGTAAGGTTCGATGGTTTGGAGCTTCATAGTGCTTCGAATACAATGTCTCTGAGCTAATCTAAAGTTCGACCCACGGGGAAGAAACAAACAAGTGAGTGGGTAGCAGTGGTTTCGTTCTGGTGTTTGCGCTGGCCGGTGTGGTGCCCGAGTCCTCCGCCCTGATCTCTGTCTGTCCTGCTGAGGAGTCGTGGCCGAGGATTGGGTGACTAGTGTGTATACCCCAGGGGAGGTGCTGGTGCCCGAAGGTGGTGTGTGTAAAGGATTGCTCCCGTGTTGTGGTTGAGGGGGAGGACACCGCGGCTCCAGACAGTGACGGTCATCGACAGGCAGTACCACAGCAGCCGGGTCCAAGCTGAGTCACAGACCATTCTCCTTTATTAAGATTTATTGGGAAATTGTTAATTTATTTAACTATTTAAACTATATTGGCCTATTATTCTGGAGGGAAACTGTCTTCCCTCTAGGATAAAATTTGAAAGATTCGAATTACATGTAATTTGAATATATTGTGAGATTTGTGTGTTCTTAACCTGACTCACTCGTGCGGACAATTTGCGTCAGCATACTCGTTTGTCCGTTCCGGCTCTAGGGTGCGTTTACACCAAGGACGGAAACGATATGATATGACGTACATTTTCCGAACGAGTGAGTCATTTCAATTTCAATTGTTTATTCCTTGATAGAGGAAGCGGGATCCTAGTGCTGTCACTAGGTACCCCTGTGAGTCAGTTTAATAACATATATCTCGCTATATAAAATTACATGTAATTTGAATCTTTCAAATTTTATCCTAGAGAGAAGACAGTTTCCCTCCCCCTAGAAAGACAGTGAGTCGTGTAACTGTATTAGCTAAGCTGAGACAATCATACTACCCACCGCGTCACATTACAGTATGGCTCCAGACATTTTACGTCAGAATGTCTGGTTCAGGTCTTGGTGTGGACGAACCCTAAATCGTATACCCAATGGGTGATTACAATGACCAGGCTAGGTCTGGGTAGGGAAGGTCCTTTCGTTACGTTTTTTTTTATTCCTTTCCTAATGCTTTGAAGCCCTGCCCACGAGGGTCGAGAGAAACAGGGTAGGGAGGGTCGTAACTCAATAACTATACACTCCTCAAGTTTCCATTACCAATACTGTATACCATTTTTTTTTTTTACTCCAAGTCGACTTTTTTTTTTCAATATAAATCTCCAAGTTGATGAATTTTTCGTGTTTTTTAAGTTTTATTTTCACATTTTTCCTCTATCACCCCTAGATCACGTGAGAGTTGTATTACAGAAAAGGAAAAACAAATAAATAATAGGAGTAGATATGCATATAATCCCTGAGGCCTGTAGCACAAGCTGGGAATACCACCTTAATGTGTCGCAACATTCTACGTATAATTTGTGTTTTTCCCTAAGTATTTACATCCTTGCTTAATAAACACTTGGAACTGCACAAGTAATTCCTTAACCCTGTCCCTCCCTCTAGCCCCCAACACCTTCCTCAACCACCATAACAAGCCACCCCCCACCCCCTCCCCTCCACCTTACTCGTGAATGCTTTGGATTCAGGAGTCCATACTATCGGGGTAACAGGGTTCACACCTCACGGAGAGGGTGAACAGACAACGCTGTGTATATCAGTCGGAAGAGTCCCCAACTGTACAACTTAAAGGTTTTATTAGAGACGTAATAGTTTTCTGGCCATGAGGTACAAGAGACGACTGGAGAAACACGAGGCATATCAAGAAGAGTCGGGTACCGCAAGAGACGACTGGAGAAACACGAGGCATATCAAGAAGAGTCAGGTACCGCAAGAGACGACTGGAGAAACACGAGGCATATCAAGAAGAGTCAGGTACCGCAAGAGACGACTGGAGAAACACGAGGCATATCAAGAAGAGTCAGGTACCGCAAGAGACGACTGGAGAAACACGAGGCATATCAAGAAGAGTCAGGTACCGCAAGAGACGACTGGAGAAACACGAGGTCACCTTTTAACCGAAGCAAAACTACTGTAAGATCGCTCTGTTAATTTAGTTAAGGCTCGGTTTTAACAGGTTACGTCTGGTAGGCTTGGTTAGGCTAGGTTGTACTGGTTAGGTTAGGCTAGGTTGTACTGGTTAGGTTAGGCTAGGTTGTACTGGTTAGGTTAGGCTACTGTAGGTTGTACTGGTTAGGTTAGGCTAGGTTGTACTGATTAGGTTAGGCTAGGTTGTACTGGTTAGGTTAGGCTAGGTTGTACTGGTTAGGTTAGGCTAGGTTGTACTGATTAGGTTAGGCTAGGTTGTACTGGTTAGGTTAGGCTAGGTTGTACTGGTTAGGTTAGGCTAGGTTGTACTGGTTAGGTTAGGCTAGGTTGTACTGGCTAGGCTAGGTTGTACTGGCTAGGCTAGGTTGTACTGGTTAGGTTAGGCTAGGTTGTACAGGCTAGGCTAGGTTGTGCTGGTTAGGTTAGGCTAGGTTGTACTGGTTAGGTTAGGCTAGGTTAGGTTGTACTGGTTAGGTTAGGCTAGGTTGTACTGGTTAGGTTAGGCTAGGTTAGGTTGTACTGGTTAGGTTAGGCTAGGTTGTACTGGCTAGGCTGGGCTAGGTTGTGCTGGTTAGGTTAGGCTAGGTTGTACTGGTTAGGCTAGGCTAGGTTGTACTGGTTAGGCTAGGTTGTACTGGTTAGGTTAGGCTAGGTTGTACTGGTTAGGCTAGGTTGTACTGGTTAGGCTAGGTTGTACTGGTTAGGCTAGGCTAGGTTGTGCTGGTTAGGCTAGGTTGTACTGGTTAGGCTAGGTTGTACTGGTTAGGCGGCTAGGTTGTGCTGGTTAGGCTAGGTTGTACTGGTTAGGCTAGGCTAGGTTGTACTGGTTAGGCTAGGTTGTACTGTTTAGGCTAGGTTGTACTGGTTAGGCTAGGTTGTACTGGTTAGGTTAGGCTAGGTTGTACTGGTTAGGTTAGGCTAGGTTGTACTGGTTAGGTTGGGTTGTACTGGTTAGGCTAGGTTGTACTGGTTAGGCTAGGCTAGGTTGTACTGGTTAGGTTAGGCTAGGTTGTATAGGTTGCTTCGTGTTGACCTCAGAAATAGATGTTTCTCAGCCCTTTTGTCCCTATTTGAAATGACGGAGGTGAGACATCTTGAGGCCTTTGGGGAGAACACTGTTAAGTGAGACACACAGTACCTAGGGCGACGGACTGATAGGGAGAGAGAGAGGGGTGGGGTGAGACACACAGTACCTAGGGCGACGGACTGATAGGGAGAGAGAGAGAGAGAGGGGTGGGGTGAGACACACAGTACCTAGGGCGACGGACTGATAGGGAGAGAGAGAGAGAGAGGGGTGGGGTGAGACACACAGTACCTAGGGCGACGGACTGATAGGGAGAGAGAGAGGGGTGGGGTGAGACACACAGTACCTAGGGCGACGGACTGATAGGGAGAGAGAGAGAGAGAGGGGTGGGGTGAGACACACAGTACCTAGGGCGACGGACTGATAGGGAGAGAGAGAGAGAGAGGGGTGGGGTGAGACACACAGTACCTAGGGCGACGGACTGATAGGGAGAGAGAGAGAGGGGTGGGGGGGGTAGTTAGACAAAGGAAGGTAGAGATGGATAGACAGGTAGAGAGGGGGTTAAAATAAGAGACAGACAGACAGACAAACACGAGGTAGGACCAGAGAAGACATACAATTAAAACAGACGGAATTAGACATGGAGGCGTGAGTCAGGGGTCAGGTATGTCTGCCTTGACCATCAACAGGAAGGTCATCATCATGGTTACGTCACGCACACAGTCCAAGGTCGCCGGTGGATCGAACCCTCAGACTGGCGGATGCATAGTGGAAGTCACTGTCGCCTCATGCAACACACCCACACAGTCAGTACACCCACACAGGCAGTGACTCAGTACACACACACACATACACAATCACTCAATACACACACACACCCACACATTCAGTACACACACACACACAATTCCTGGTTGGTAAAGTTATATAAATGTCGGCCATTAACTTTTATGACAAGAAATATTCAATTTTCTCTCTCAATCCATTAAAATTTATTCAAAAGTTAAGAATCCTTATTTTAATTTAGGATGGCATGGTTGAAAGTCAAGTTGGTTAAGATTGGTTAGGCTGGGGTTAGTGTAGGGGAGGTTAGGTTAGTGTAGGGGAGGTTAGGTTAGTGTAGGGGAGGTTAGGTTAGTGTAGGGGAGGTTAGGTTAGTGTAGGGGAGGTTAGGTTAGTGTAGGGGAGGGGAGGTTAGGTTAGTGTAGGGGAGGTTAGGTTAGGTTAGTGTAGGGGGAGGTTAGGTTTGTGTAGGGGGAGGTTAGGTTTGTGTAGGGGAAGGTTAGGTTAGCGTAGGGGAGGTTAGGTTAGTGTAGGGGAGGTTAGGTTAGTGTAGGGGGAGGTTAGGTTAGTGTAGGGGGAGGTTAGGTTAGTGTAGGGGAGGTTAGGTTAGCGTAGGGGAGGCTAGGTCAGTGTAGGGGAAGGTTAGGTTAATGCAGGGGAGGTTAGGTTAGTGTAGGGGAGGTTAGGTTAGTGTAGGGGGAGGTTAGGTTAGTGTAGGGGAGGTTAGGTTAGCGTAGGGGAGGCTAGGTCAGTGTAGGGGAAGGTTAGGTTAATGCAGGGGAGGTTAGGTTAGTGTAGGGGGAGGTTAGGTTAGTGCAGGGGAGGTTAGGTTAGTGTAGGGGGAGGTTAGCTTAGTGTAGGGGGAGGTTAGCTTAGTGTAGGGGGAGGTTAGGTTAGTGTAGGGGGAGGTTAGGTTAATGTAGGGGGAGGTTAGGTTAGTGCAGGGGAGGTTAGGTTAGTGTAGGGGGAGGTTAGCTTAGTGTAGGGGGAGGTTAGGTTAATGCAGGGGAGGTTAGCTTAGTGTAGGGGGAGGTTAGTGTAGGGGGAGGTTAGCTTAGTGTAGGGGGAGGTTAGGTTAATGCAGGGGAGGTTAGGTTAGTGTAGGGGAGGTTAGTTTAGTGTAGGGGGAGGTTAGGTTAATGCAGGGGAGGTTAGGTTAATGCAGGGGAGGTTAGGTTAGTGTAGGGGAGGTTAGTGTAGGGGGAGGCTAGGTTAGTGTAGGGGGAGGTTAGGTTAGTGTAGGGGAGGTTAGGTTAGTGTGGGGGAGGTTAGTGTAGGGGAGGTTAGGTTAGTGCAGGGGAGGTTAGGTTAATGCAGGGGAGGTTAGGTTAATGCAGGGGAGGTTAGGTTAATGCAGGGGAGGTTAGGTTAATGCAGGGGAGGTTAGGTTAGTGCAGGGGAGGTTAGGTTAGTGTAGGGGAGGTTAGGTTAGTGTAGGGGAGGTTAGGTTAGTGTAGGGGAGGTTAGGTTAATGCAGGGGAGGTTAGGTTAGTGTAGGGGAGGTTAGGTTAGTGTAGGGGAGGTTAGGTGACTGCAGTAATTATGGCCGAAACGTTCACCTCCTACCTATTATAGAATACCCAGTACAGTCCACTACTTACCTAGCACCAGTCCACCTCTTACCTAGCACCAGTCCACCTCTTACCTAGCACCAGTCCACCACTTACCTAGTACCAGTCCACCACTTACCTAGCACCAGTCCACCTCTTACCTAGCACCAGTCCACCTCTTACCTAGCACCAGTCCACCTCTTACCTAGCACCAGTCCACCTCTTACCTAGCACCAGTCCACCTCTTACCTAGCACCAGTCCACCACTTACCTAGTACCAGTCCACCTCTTACCTAGCACCAGTCCACCTCTTACCTAGCACCAGTCCACCTCTTACCTAGCACCAGTCCACCTCTTACCTAGCACCAGTCCACCTCTTACCTAGCACCAGTCCACCACTTACCTAGCACCAGTCCACCACTTACCTAGCACCAGTCCACCACTTACCTAGCACCAGTCCACCTCTTACCTAGCACCAGTCCACCTCTTACCTAGCACCAGTCCACCTCTTACCTAGCACCAGTCCACCTCTTACCTAGCACCAGTCCACCTCTTACCTAGCACCAGTCCACCTCTTACCTAGCACCAGTCCACCACTTACCTAGCACCAGTCCACCACTTACCTAGCACCAGTCCACCACTTACCTAGCACCAGTCCACCACTTACCTAGCACCAGTCCACCTCTTACCTAGCACCAGTCCACCTCTTACCTAGCACCAGTCCACCACTTACCTAGCACCAGTCCACCACTTACCTAGCACCAGTCCACCTCTTACCTAGCACCAGTCCACCTCTTACCTAGCACCAGTCCACCTCTTACCTAGCACCAGTCCACCTCTTACCTAGCACCAGTCCACCTCTTACCTAGCACCAGTCCACCACTTACCTAGCACCAGTCCACCACTTACCTAGCACCAGTCCACCACTTACCTAGCACCAGTCCACCTCTTACCTCGCACCAGTCCACCTCTTACCTAGCACCAGTCCACCTCTTACCTAGCACCAGTCCACCTCTTACCTAGCACCAGTCCACCTCTTACCTAGCACCAGTCCACCTCTTACCTAGCACCAGTCCACCTCTTACCTAGCACCAGTCCACCTCTTACCTAGCACCAGTCCACCACTTACCTAGCACCAGTCCACCTCTTACCTAGCACCAGTCCACCACTTACCTAGCACCAGTCCACCTCTTACCTAGCACCAGTCCACCTCTTACCTAGCACCAGTCCACCTCTTACCTAGCACCAGTCCACCTCTTACCTAGCACCAGTCCACCACTTACCTAGCACCAGTCCACCACTTACCTAGCACCAGTCCACCTCTTACCTAGCACCAGTCCACCTCTTACCTAGCACCAGTCCACCTCTTACCTAGCACCAGTCCACCTCTTACCTAGCACCAGTCCACCACTTACCTAGCACCAGTCCACCACTTACCTAGCACCAGTCCACCACTTACCTAGCACCAGTCCACCTCTTACCTAGCACCAGTCCACCACTTACCTAGCACCAGTCCACCTCTTACCTAGCACCAGTCCACCTCTTACCTAGCACCAGTCCACCTCTTACCTAGCACCAGTCCACCTCTTACCTAGCACCAGTCCACCACTTACCTAGCACCAGTCCACCACTTACCTAGCACCAGTCCACCTCTTACCTAGCACCAGTCCACCTCTTACCTAGCACCAGTCCACCTCTTACCTAGCACCAGTCCACCTCTTACCTAGCACCAGTCCACCTCTTACCTAGCACCAGTCCACCACTTACCTAGCACCAGTCCACCTCTTACCTAGCACCAGTCGTCCATGCTCAAGGTTGTGTTGGTTCCTTCACTCCGGGGCGGCCGTGGCGGGTCTGTTGACACCTCACCTCCCTGGCATTTTTATTGAGCTCTTTCATGCCCAGCAGCCATATGTCTCCCCTGCCTGTGTATGTGTCTTGCTGTCTATTTGTCGGTCTGTCTTCCTATGTGTCTGTCTGTCTGTCCATTTCCTGTTGACCTTTGCTCTATCTAGGTCACACTGATAAGATGGCTGTCCCTCAATGGCTAGTCTTAATCTTTTGACCTTAGTGACCTAAATTACAAGAGGTTAAGGTCATTTAGAACTCATAGGTCAAATTTTATAGGTCAACGGTCAAATAAGAATTAATTTTGGATGATTTTTTTTTTTTTTTTTTTTAGAATAATGTCAACCTTTTGGTGTATTGGCTATACCCTGTCACACGTGTGGCCATCTACTCGGGGCATTGATGCTGTTAGGTAGACAAACTTAATGAACTTAGTATGGCCATCAAATAACACGTTCTAATGGAAATGCGAATGTTATCATAACTCCTTTGAGCTTTTATTTTATTTATTTATTATTTTGGGGGGTGAAAATTTTTTGGGGGTACTATTTTATTTATTATTTATTTATTTTTTTTTGTGGGGGGGGAGCAATGTTTCAAGAAGAGCCATCCACTCCTTCAAGATCTTTGGAACACAAAGGCAGACTCCATAATACTGTACCTCTCGACCTTATTTATGGGTATTATTATTACTACCCCTGCGTGATGGTGGATCGTATTACAGAAGTTTAGGCTGAGTGACGGTTAATGTTTTGGTAAGAGACTGTGTGTGTGTGTGTGTGATGATAATAATAATAATAATAATAATAATTGACGATTTATTGAAAGAGCATGGCAGTCGGTAGCCTGAAAATATAGTTACATAATTGGGGAATGGGTCTCTTGATTTACAAATAATACGCAAGTAACATAAGTAATACAAATATGATATATAATAACTAGGTGTGGAGAAGCCCAAACTACAGGGCATTTCAACATAGTGACAGTGCAAAAGGTAAGATTGACTGGGAGTGAATACACTGGTTGATTACAAGTTATTGATAATTTTTACAATGGTTGAGACTGGGCTGTTCTTATAGCTCTCAGTATGTGCTCGTATGGGCTGGATGCAAATGTGGTGTCGAACAGCAATTCGCGGACGAGGGATCTCGGGGTGGAAGTAGGGGCCGGTGTCGAGGATGGTGCAGAAGCTTCTCACCAAATTTGCAGATGAGTATGTGGTGGTGATCAGAGGGAGCCGAGATGGTCAGTGTGTTGAGCGCTTCTTGATATGTGGAGTAGGAAGGGGAGAGAATAATCTTGCATGCCCTCTTCTGCACTTTTCTGTGTTTCCGTTTTGTGGCATTTAGGGAGGAAGACCAGGCAGGGGAGGCATAGGTGAGATTGGGAAGTATGAATATTGAGTAAGCACTCAGGAGCTCGGGCGTGGGAACTCCGAGGGACTTGAGTCGGCGGAGGAGGGGGGGGGGGGGTGGAGACGAAAACGGGAGGATTTGACAACTGTACTGACGTGTGTTTTCCAATTTAGTTTGTTATCTCTAGTGACGCCGAGGAGCTTGGTGGAGTCCACAACCTGGAGTGTGTTGGGGGCCAAAGTAGTGGAGGGAGGTGAGACAAGGTCAGAGGAGAGGTTGATGTACATAACCATGGTGTTGGTTTGGTTCTTAGTGATGTGGTTGTTGGTGGCCCAGTTTTGGAGACTATTGAATATATTCTGTAGGGCATTGTAGTCAGGAGCCGATTGTTGACATTGATCCCAATGGTGGAGTCGTCGACATATTTCCAGCAAGCAAAGGTTTCTCATAGGTAATCATTGATAAGCATGAAGAAGCAGAGCACCAAGATGGGACCCATCTTGGTGCCTTGGGGGACGCCACGGGTGAGTGACTGAAAAGTGGAGACAGCCCCTCGGAAGCGTACGGCTTGGCGTCGGTCACTAAGAAAGTCTGTAAGCCATGGTATAAGAGTTCTTCGAAATCTGAGGTCGATAGCTTTGTTGATGATTAAATTGTGGTCGACTAGGTCAAATGCCTTAGGTGAAGTCAATGAAGGCGACTGCCACAGACGTCTTTCGTTTTTCGAGATGGCGGTATATGTAGTCGAGAAAGCTGACCAGTGAGTGGTGGAGGAAGTTTTCATATTACCAAATTGCTGAGAATATGTGGCTCCTGCAATATCAGCATAATCCCAGTCAAACACGAAACTTTCGCAGATTAAGCTGGGTATTGGGGTGATGGCAATGGGTTGTAGCTCATTTAAGAATTGTGGGCTGGTTGACTTGGGCACTGGTGACATATATGAGGTCTTCAGTCAGCTTGGCTGAAGGAAAAAATTGATGATGGAGCAGAGGGGTTTAGCTAGTTCAGGGGAGAACTCCTTGTAGAGTTTCATTGGTAAGTTTGTCCAGACGTTTTGCTACTTCAAATTGTTTCACTAAGCAGTGGGAAAGGGGGCTGGTCGGTAAGCAGGGAGAGTGGTGGTGTCAAGCCGGGGGAGCGTCTGGCATATAGTTGCGAAATGATTGTTTGATTGTTCAGCTGCGTCAACATTAGTATGACGGCTAAGGAAGGGGAGGGGATGTGTCTTATTGATGAGTACACAGAGTTCTTTAAGCTTACCATACCACTGACTGTTGTTGGTCTGCTTCAGGTGTTGCAGCTTGGTTGGGTAGTAGACTTCTTTGTAGCGCGTTTTCACAGATGACGTGTATGTGTGCATCTTGATTTCGGTCACCTTTGCGCCATAGAAGGAGAAGACTTAAGAGGGAAGAGGGAAGCATATTTACCATGTTAGGATTGTCTTCATTTCTGTCTTGCTCTTGAGTGGGGGGGGGGTGGCGGGGAATGGCAGAGGAAAGAGATAAACAAGATAACTGTAGAGGACGAGAACTACAGGGAAACGATATGACAAGTAGAACCGTGCGCACTTACGCTTGACCTTAACCTCATAATTATTATACGCAGTGTAAACAAAGAACTTCCGGTGCTGCTATGGCGTGCTGTTTACAAGATATTTAGGTTCGGTCAGGTCGGGTTAGGTTAGGTTCGGTCAGGTCGGGTTAGGTTAGGTTCGGTCAGGTCGGGTTAGGTTAGGTTCGGTCAGGTCGGATTAGGTTAGGTCGGATTAGGTCTGGTAGAGGTCAGGTTAGGTGAGACTAAAGATATCTTTGCAGACCTCACGCTGTAGTAACACAGAACTTCCTTAACCTCCATGACAACGCCTTCTTATCATCTTTCAGCGTCCATAGTACACACACATACATATACAGACACGCATACACACACACACCTATACAGACACACACGGGTGTCAAGGAATAGTCCGAGAAGACCGGACAAGTCGCCAACCGCACTGGCTAACCATTACCCTGGAACACAGAGGCAAATGGCGTAAAGAAACTTGCCCATAGTTTCACCTTGCCTAGGAATCGAACTGGAGACCACTCGCTTGCGAGGAGAACATACTGACCATTATACCACAGGTCGCCACACACACTACATCTTCGACCAAACATGTATATGTGCCTTGAGCAACCGTCAATGTTTGTAAACACTGGACTAGACGTTCCACACTGCCCCAGCCCGTCGCCAGGTGGCCACGACTCCACAGTCTCGAGGCTTCCTGTTTCAAGTTTTGTTTCCCTGACTTGGAATAATATAACGTTTATTGTCACAGTAGAGTCTCGTGTAATATTGACGCCATGATGCAGATGTGACGAGAGATGAGTACACTTGTGAGGCACTTAGTACAGTATAGCAGTCATTAACCATGAGATATTAGCAAAGTACATTTTACATTTGGAGGACTCGTAGTACAATAAGGTACAGTACAACAGACAGTAACCACAAGGTATTAGATAAGTACAGTTGTAATACACACGTTTCTGTTCACATAAAGTTAACCAAATGACATCACTTGTGGCCCACTTATATGCAGGAACATTTGGCAGGCAACATTGGGAGAGCTACAAGGTTGCTGCCACGCGTTACAACAGTCCATTGACCTTCATCCTGCAGCTGGGTTTATAAACAAGGCGACTGACTGTGTGCTGGTGGTGTGGTGGTAGTGGTGGTGGTAGTTGTATGGTAGTGAAGTGGTGGTGGTGGTTGTAGTGTGTTGGTAGTGGTGGTAGTTGTATGGTAGTGAAGTGGTGGTGGTTGTAGTGTGTTGGTGGTGGTGGTGGTTGTAGTGTGTTGGTGGTGGTGGTGGTTGTAGTGTGTTGGTGGTGGTGGTTGTAGTGTGTTGGTGGTGGTGGTTGTAGTGTGTTGGTGGTAGTAGTGTGTTGGTGGTGGTAGTGTGTTGGTGGTGGTGGTTGTAGTGTGTTGGTGGTGGTGGTGGTTGTAGTGTGTTGGTGGTGGTTGTAGTGTGTTGGTGGTGGTGGTTGTAGTAGTGTGTTGGTGGTAGTGTGTTGGTGGTGGTGGTTGTAGTGTGTTGGTGGTGGTGGTTGTAGTGTGTTGGTGGTGGTGGTTGTAGTGTGTTGGTGTTGGTGGTGGTTGTAGTGTGTTGGTGGTGGTGGTTGTAGTGTGTTGGTGGTGGTGGTTGTAGTGTGTTGGTGGTGGTGGTTGTTGTAGTGTGTTGGTGGTGGTGGTTGTAGTGTGTTGGTGGTGGTGGTTGTAGTGTGTTGGTGGTGGTGGTTGCAGGGTGTTGGTGGTTGCAGTGTGTTGGTGGTGGTGGTAGTGTGTTGGTGGTCGTGGTTGTAGTGTGATGGTGGTGGCGGTGGTTGTAGTGTGTTGGTGGTTGCAGTGTGTTGGTGGTGGTGGTAGTTTGTTGGTGGTCGTGGTTGTAGTGTGTTGGTGGTGGTTGTAGTGTGGTGGTCGTGGTTGTAGTGTGATGGTGGTGGCGGTGGTTGTAGTGTGTTGGTGGTTGCAGTGTGTTGGTGGTGGTGGTAGTGTGTTGGTGGTGGTGGTTGTAGTGTGTTGGTGGTGGCGGTGGTTGTAGTGTGATGGTGGTGGCGGTGGTTGTAGTGTGATGGTGGTGGTTGTAGTTTGTTGGTGGTGGCGGTGGTTGTAGTGTGATGGTGGTGGTCGTGGTTGTAGTGTGATGGTGGTGGCGGTGGTGGTAGTGTGGTGGTGGTGGTTGTAGTGTGTTGGTGGTGGTGGTGGTTGTAGTGTGTTGGTGGTGGTCGTGGTTGTAGTGTGATGGTGGTGGCGGTGGTTGTAGTGTGATGGTGGTGGTTGTAGTGTGTTGGTGGTCGTGGTTGTAATGCGATGGTAGTGGCGGTGGTTGTAGTGTGATGGTGGTGGATCGTGGTTGTAGTGTGATGGTGGTGGTTGTAGTGTGTTGGTGGTGGTGGTTGTTGTAGTGTGTTGGTGGTGGTTGTGGTTGTAGTGTGTTGGTGGTGGTTGTGGTTGTAGTGTGTTGGTGGTGGTGGTGGTTGTAGTGTGTTGGTGGTGGTTGTGGTTGTAGTGTGTTGGTGGTGGTGGTGGTTGTAGTGTGTTGGTGGTGGTTGTAGTGTGTTGGTGGTGGTTGTAGTGTGTTGGTGGTGGTGGTTGTTGTAGTGTGTTGGTGGTGGTGGTGGTTGTTGTGTGTTGGTGGTGGTTGTAGTGTGTTGGTGGTGGTGGTTGTTGTGTGTTGGTGGTGGTGGTTGTTGTAGTGTGTTGGTGGTGGTGGTGGTTGTAGTGTGTTGGTGGTGGTGGTGGTTGTAGTGTGTTGGTGGTGGTGGTGGTTGTAGTGTGTTGGTGGTGGTGGTGGTTGTAGTGTGTTGGTGGTGGTAGTGGTTGTAATGCGATGGTGGTGGTGGTGGTTGTAATGCGATGGTGGTGGCGGTGGTTGTAGTGTGATGGTGGTGGTCGTAGTTGTAGTGTGATGGTGGTGTTGTTTGTAATGTGACAGTGGTGTTGGTTGTAGTGTGATGGTATGGTGTGGTGGTATCGTGGTGGTGGTTGTACAGTAATGTGGTGGCGATGGTAGTGACTATGATGGTGGTGGTAATATAAACCTAAAAAAAATTAATAAACCCCAAACTCGTAAAATAAACCGAAGTCTCACGACCATTGGCGAAGGTCGACAAGTGTACAGCTTTCCACATAAGGGTTTATAACCTTCATTAATATATGTAAATTTTTAGGTATCGTATTCATAATGTTTTTCAAGGTGTTTCATCTGTGTAAGAAACGACACACACACCCACGTACATACATACACAGAGCCATAGTTATTTATATACACACATACGTAAATACACAAACTCTCTCTCTCTCTCTAACCAAAAGACTGTATCATAAACAAGTCTAAATATTTGTGTGGTGGATGAGTCACGTATGTCACCATGACTGAACAATGCTACTGTTGACAAAATCAAAGTTCAAATGAGTGCGTGTGTGACACCACCACCACCAGCACCACCACCACCATCATCACCACCACCCACCACCACCACCCACCACCACCACCAGCACCATCTTGATTGTGTGGTCGCGTCTTGGCCCACACGAGGTGATGATGGTGAGGAGGATAATGATGATGATGATGATGACGATGGTGAGGATAGTGGTGTTAACGATGATGAGAATGCTGGTGAATGTATCGTGTTAATAACTTAGGGTCGTTAACAAGTGCGCTAACTACCTATCACATGGAGTTATTGAGGGGTGAAGGTGAACGAATATGAGGAGTTTGTCAGCAGTCACGTGATGAAACTGCTGACGTCTTGGGGCTGACACTTACAATGATGCTGATGTCTTAGGGCTGGCACTTACAATGATGCTGACGTCTTGGGGCTGGCACTTACAATGGTGCTGACGTCCTGGGGCTGGCACTTACAATGGTGCTGACGCAACGATGCTGACGTCTTGGGGCTGGCACTTACAATGATGCTGACGTCTTGGGGCTGGCACTTACAATGGTGCTGACGTCCTGGGGCTGGCACTTACAATGGCGCTGACGCAACGATGCTGACGTCCTGAGGCTGATACAATGATGCTGACCTCTTGGGGCTGACACTTACAATGATGATGGTGAATGTGTGTATATATACATTACTGACGTTCAAATACCTGACCACCGCTTTATAAAAGTCATAACGATATGTTTGAGGAACCTTAATTGCGCGCGCGTGTGTGTGTGTGTGTGTGTGTGTGTGTACATGGATACTATACACATAAATATAGTAAAACGTGCCATAGTTTCCATACACACACACACACATAAACACACACAAACACACACTCAAACACACACACACACACACACACACTCACACACACACACACACACACACACACATACACATAAACAGCCACCGGCTGCAACTCTATTAATAAACCGTTTATTATTATTATTATTATTATTATTATTATTATTACACACACACACACACACACACACACACATAAACACGCACACACACACACACACACACACACACACGCGCACACACACACATAAACACACACCAGGTTCTTGCACTAAATTCAGGTGGGAGTATTAATGACACCTGCCAGGTTAGGTGACCCAGTCAGTGGACCTTCAGCCAAGATCCGGCAGCTTGACCTCATTATTTGACGTCATCCCCCCCCCCCCCTGACAGCGTACATTAGTCATCTTCCTCACTCAACCCGGGTTCACTGATGGTCGTAAGTTAATATTTTCTCGTAAGTCAGGATGTGAGAAGGTAAAGATGGTTGTTATATTGGCGTGTAAATACCTACGGGAGATTATGTTATACACGTGTTGTTGTTGATGACTTATCCTGTCTGGCTAACACAGGCGACAGATATAAACGCCAGCACGAGCACTTAACATTACCTGGCGTTTCCTCCCTCCACCCAGCTACAGTATATATCATCATCCTTACGGAATTTACGCCAGGCGAACACTCGACCAATACCAGAGCCAAATATAGTCCCGGATCATCGCCAGGCGCTGTCCTCCTTCACCCCGCAGTGGCACACTTACGGGAAGGTGTAAACGCCTGACGGAAGTTCGATTGCCTCGTGTCGACACTGGCGATAATTTATAGTTAAGTCAATACAGGTCAGTGTAGTGAAGGCATAGAGGTACAGTGTGGCGAGGTACAGTGTGGCGAGGTACAGTGTGGCGAGGTATATAGCGTGGCGAGGTATATAGCGTGGCGAGGTATATAGCGTGGCGAGGTACAGCGTGGCGAGGTATAGTATGGCGAGGTACAGTGTGTGTCTAGGTATATAGTGTGGCTAGGTATATAGTGTGGCGAAATTCATAGTGTGGCGAGGTACAGTGTGGCGAGGTATATAGCGTGGCGAGGTATATAGCGTGGCGAGGTATATAGCGTGGCAAGGTACAGTCTGGCAAGGTACAGTGTGGCGTGGTATATAGGGTGGCGTAGATACATTATGGCGAGATACAGTGTGGCGAGGTACAGTGTGGCGAGGTACAGTGTGTGTCTAGGTATATAGTGTGGCGAGGTACAGCGTGGCGAGGTATATAGCGTGGCAAGGTACAGTCTGGCAAGGTACAGTGTGGCGTGGTATATAGGGTGGCGTAGATACATTATGGCGAGGTACAGTGTGGCGAGGTACAGTGTGGCTAGGTATAGTATGGCGAGGTACAGTGTGTGTCTAGGTATATAGTGTGGCTAGGTATATAGTGTGGCGAAATACATAGTGTGGCGAGGTACAGTGTGGCGAGGTATATAGCGTGGCGAGGTATATAGCGTGGCGAGGTATATAGCGTGGCGAGGTATATAGCGTGGCAAGGTACAGTCTGGCAAGGTACAGTGTGGCGTGGTACAGTGTGTGTCTAGGTATATAGTGTGGCGTGGTACAGTGTGTGTCTAGGTATATAGTGTGGCGAGGTACAGTGTGTGGCGAGGTACAGTGTGGCTAGGTATAGTGTGGCGAGGTACAGTGTGTGGCGAGGTACAGTGTGGCGAGAAATAACCCGAGTCGTCCTCCTGCTCCTGACCTGAATGACTCACTTTACTAACATAGCTGGAGACAACCCCTCATGCTGGTGGTGGTGATAGTGGTGGTGGTGATGGTGATAGTGGTGGTTGTGGAGGTGATGATAATAGTGGTAAAGGTGATGATGCAAGTAATGGTGGTAGTAATGGTGATGGTGGTGGTAGTAATGGTGATGGTGGTTGTGATGCTGATGGTGGTGGTGATGGTGATGCTACTAGTTTCGTTGTTGCTGGGTGGGAAGGGGCTGGTAGTGAGGGAGTGAGGGGCTGGTAGTGAGGGAGTGAGGGGCTGGTAGAGAGGGAGTGAAGGGCTGGTAGAGAGGGAGTGAGAGGCTGGTAGTGAGGGGCTGGTAGTGAGGGGCTGGTAGTGAGGGAGTGAGAGGCTGGTAGTGAGGGAGTGAGAGGCTGGTAGTGAGGGTCTGGTAGTGAGGGAGTGAGAGGCTGGTAGTGAGGGAGTGAGAGGCTGGTAGTGAGGGGCTGGTAGTGAGGGAGTGAGAGGGAGGGAGTGAGGGGCTGGTAGTGAGGTAGTGAGAGGCTGGTAGTGAAGGAGTGAGGGGCTGGTAGTGAGGGAGTGAGAGGCTGGTAGTGAGGGGCTGGTAGTGAGGGAGTGAGGGGCTGGTAGAGAGGGAGTGAAGGGCTGGTAGAGAGGGAGTGAGAAGCTGGTAGTGAGGGGCTGGTAGTGAGGGAGTGAGAGGCTGGTAGTGAGGGAGTGAGAGGCTGGTAGTGAGGGGCTGGTAGTGAGGGAGTGAGAGGGAGGGAGTGAGGGGCTGGTAGTGAGGTAGTGAGAGGCTGGTAGTGAAGGAGTGAGGGGCTGGTAGTGAGGGAGTGAGAGGCTGGTAGTGAGGGGCTGGTAGTGAGGGAGTGAGAGGCTGGTAGTGAGGGAGTGAGAGGCTCGTAGTGAGGGAGTGAGGGGCTGGTAGAGAGGGAGTGAAGGGCTGGTAGAGAGGGAGTGAGAGGCTGGTAGTGAGGGGCTGGTAGTGAGGGAGTGAGAGGCTGGTAGTGAGGGAGTGAGAGGCTGGTAGTGAGAGGCTGGTAGTGAGGGAGTGAGAGGCTGGTAGTGAGGGAGTGAGGGGCTGGTAGTGAGGGAGTGAGGGGCTGGTAGTGAGGGAGTGAGAGGCTGGTAGTGAGGGAGTGAGGGGCTGGTAGTGAGGGAGTGAGGGGCTGGTAGTGAGGGAGTGAGGGGCTGGTAGTGAGGGAGTGAGGGGCTGGTAGTGAGGGAGTGAGAGGTTGGTGGAGAGAGAGTGAGAGGCTGGTGGTGAGGGAGTGAGGGGCTGGTAGTGAGGGAGTGAGAGGCTGGTAGTGAGGGAGTGAGGGGCTGGTAGTGAGGGCGTGAGGGGCTGGTAGTGAGGGAGTGAGAGGCTGGTAGTGAGGGAGTGAGGGGCTGGTAGTGAGGGAGTGAGGGGCTGGTAGTGAGGGAGTGAGGGGCTGGTAGTGAGGGAGTCAGAGGTTGGTAGAGAGAGAGTGAGAGGCTGGTAGTGAGGGAGTGAGGGGCTGGTAGTGAGGGAGTGAGGGGCTGGTAGTGAGGGAGTGAGGGGCTGGTAGAGAGGGAGTGAGAGGCTGGTAGTGAGAGGCTAGTAGTGAGGGGCTGGTAGTGAGGGAGTGAGGGGCTGGTAGTGAGGGAGTGAGGGGCTGGTAGACAGGGAGTGAGAGGCTGGTAGTGAGGGTGTGAGGGGCTGGTAGTGAGGGAGTGAGAGGCTGGTGGTGAGGGGCTGGTAGTGAGGGAGTGAGAGGCTGGTAGTGAGGGAGTGAGGGGCTGGGAGTGAGGGGCTGGTAGTGAGGGAGTGAGAGACTGGTAGTGAGGGGAGGAGTATGAGGGAATAATGAGGGGGGAGGGGGGGTGAGTGAGGAAGGCGCCAGACAGACGACATTGGAGCCATAGATGAAGGAGGGGGTAGTCAGGGGTAGGGGTTAGGTAAGGGGGTAAGGGGTAGGGATGAGGGGTAAGGGAGGGAGGATTATAAGAAGAGTTTAAGCATAATAAGTCACGTGGACGAATGTAAACAAAGACTGACCCGACGTAACAAAAACAAACAAACAAAACAAAAAAACAAACACAAGCAACACACAAACAAACAAACACAAACAAAACAAAACCACCAACAAACATAAACAAACCAACAAAAACAAACTGATCAAGAAGAGATATTTTAAGAAGACTCGTATTTCAAAGGTTTAATTAGAAAATATTTATAATGGGTTTAATTATGAGTACGGGTTTAATTATGAGTACAGGTTTAATTATGAGTACAGGTTTAATTATGAGTACGGGTTTAATTATGAGTACAGGTTTAATTATGAGTACGGGTTTAATTATGAGTACGGGTTTAATTTTGAGTACGGGTTTAATTTTGAGTACGGGTTTAATTATGAGTACAGGTTTAATTATGAGTACGGGTTTAATTATGAGTACTGGTTTAATTGTGAGTACGGGTTTAATTATGAGTACAGGTTTAATTATGAGTACGGGTTTAATTATGAGTACTGGTTTAATTGTGAGTACGGGTTTAATTATGAGTACGGGTTTAATTGTGAGTACTGGTTTAATTGTGAGTACGGGTTTAATTATAAGTACTGGTTTATGTTTCAGTCTTGATGGTTTTTTTTTAATCCTAGTGGTTAGATCAGCTTAGATTTAGGTCTGATTAGGTTAGAAGAGTTAGATTAGCTTTTATAATATGTTAAATTAGATTAGGTTATGTTAGGTTAGGTTAAGTTAGATTAGGTTAAGTTAGATTAGGTTAAGTTAGATTAGGTTAAGTTAGATTAGGTTAAGTTAGATTAGGTTATGTTAGATTAGGTTAGGTTTAATTGGGTTTGGTTATGTTAGATTAGGTTAGAACTGGTACCCATTTGATCCACAGCACGTGATGACACCTATATATATTCACTTCTGTATAGTAGTAGTAGTAGCAGTAGTAGTAGTAGTAGTCAGTGCTCGAGGATTCTGGACGCGGGGACAGCGAGCTTTCTTCGACATCAGGATTTTTGATCCCATGGCCGTTTGTCACCGTAACCTAGCTCTCGATGCTGCGCATAGGAGGAACGAGAACGACAAGAGAAGGGCATATGGGGAGAGAATTCAAAATGTTGATCAAGGCAGCTTCACTCCTCTAGTGTTCACAACCTCTGGTGGGATGGGCCCAAGTGCAAGATGTTTCTACGCCAGACTCGCGGAGCTGATCTCCGAACAGAAGCAGCAGCCCAGAAGTTATGTTACAGCCTGGATGAGATGTCGACTGTCCTTCTCTCTCCTTCGGTCGGCTTTGCTCTGCCTCAGAGGAATGAGAGCTTCTGCCCCTACTCCGACAACTGCTGCAGATATTGACTATGAGGCTACAGTCACTGAATGCCGCTTAGATCTGCGGCTCAACTAATTTAACACAGATAGGATAGCTTATTATATATTAGGATATTTAATATTAAGGTAAATAAATGGTGGCTATTGGGGGAGGCTGGAGGCCACATTAAAAAAAAAAAAAAAAAAAAAGTAGTAGTAGTAGCAGTAGTAGTAGTAGTAGTAGTAGTAGCAGCAGTAGTAGTAGTGGTGGTGGTGGTCGTAATGTTATGAACCTTGAGGTGGGTAAAATGACACCCGGTTCATCTCTCATCCTTGAACCTCTGCCAGCACGGTTATCATCATCTCTCTCTCTCTCTCTCTCTCTCTCTCTCTCTTCCTTTCTCGCTTTCACTCTCCCTTTCTCGCTCTTTTCTGTCCTTCAATATCTCTCTCTCTCTCTCTCTCTCTCTCTCTCTCTCTCTCTCTCTCTCTCTCTCTCTCTCTCTCTCTCTCTCTCTCTCTCTCTCTCTCTCTCTCTCTCTCTCTCTCTCTCTCTCTCACCCGAGCTCATCCACGTGTTCCGACCTTGATATTACACCAGGTAATCAAAGATGAATCACTTGTCAGTGTGTGTGTGTGTGACTAATTTCTTTTCATCTCGTATTTTTCCGTCTCTCTCTCTCTCACACACACACACGCGCGCGCGCGCGTCGAGTCTCTGTGTAATTTTGACGCCATAAGTTAAGTCGTAAAGTTAAGTGAGTTTGATGCTTTTTTTTTATCTCCAGTTAAGGGAAAATAAATCACCATGAGCCCTTAAAAACCTCTCTTTTGTCGTAAGTTAAGTGATCTAGTTAGTACGGTTCTCACACTACCACTTAAGGGAACAAATTAAAATGTGTGTGTGTGTGTGTGTGTTTTAAGTTAAGTGAGTTTGGTGTGTTGTAATGTATTCAGTTAGGAGGAAATTTCTCTCACCTGAAGAATTACCACCACTAGTATATTTCACCTAAAGATTAACCTAACCTAACCTGACCTAACCTAACCTAACCTGACCTGACCTAATCTAACTTAACCTAACCTAACACTATTTGGAGGGATAAGGTTGGTTAGGTTAGGTTAGGTCAGCATTAGGGTGGTTAAAATCAGTAAGTCAAATAACCCTGTGGTGGAAAATTCTTCAGATAATCAAAGAAAAAACAAATCTGATGTCCGAACTTAAGTGAACCAGTTAATATACAGTGTGACATCATCAGTTAGTGAGTGAATATATAACTCGTCTCGTAACTTAAGTGAACCAGTTAATATACAGTGTGACATCATCAGTTAGTGAGTGAATATATAACTCGTCTCGTAACTTAAGTGAACCAGTTAATATACAGTGTGACATCATCAGTTAGTGAGTGAATATATAACTCGTCTCGTAACTTAAGTGAACCAGTTAATATACAGTGTGACATCATCAGTTAGTGAGTGAGTATATAACTAGTCTCGTAACTTAAGTGAACCAGTTAATATACAGTGTGACATCATCAGTTAGTGAGTGAATATATAACTCGTCTCGTAACTTAAGTGAACCAGTTAATATACAGTGTGACATCATCAGTTAGTGAGTATATAACATAGGAAGTTCTGAGAATACCACCCGTGAGTCTTATCGTGGAGCTTCATACTTAACAAGATAATCGTGTTTACATACTCACGGCTCTATTGTGTGTCTTCTGGGGTGAAGATGAAATTGCTCAACTTAAATGGCACGGTGTGGTTAAGGATGATGGTGGAATGTGAGGTATCGTAGTTGGGTGGCGCCAGTGTGTGTGTGTGTGTGTGTGTAGAGGTGTGTGTATTCTCTGATGACTTATCTAGATACACACACACACAAGTATCCCTCTACGCAAGCGCATATTCATTCCTTTCCCCCTTCCCCCCCCCCCCCCCCCGCCCACACACAAGGACACGTACATACTAAGCATACCTACATAATATAATCCCTTCCTCAAATAAAAACACATATTTCATACATTTCCTTTAGACACACACACACAGAGGATCAGCTGATGACTCACACGAGACAGACACACTTACAAACGTTGACCTTCACACTACATAACTTGAACACTGACGCCACAAGTACTCAGCATTCCACACACACACACACACATTACCACTGACTTAACCTAATCCATACTAAGCAAGCCTAAGCTGGCGTCATCTAACCAAAGTAAATCTAACCTAAGTTTCCTGCACCTGTATAATTATGAACTTGTATCTATATTCTCACCTGTACCTGTTCTCGTATCTGTACTTGCACCTGTATTCTCACCTGTACGTCTCGTCATCACTGTAATAATAAAGTCAGGTAACAAGTACAGTGTGGACTCACCTCGAGGAGAACTAAGTGAGTTGTATCAGGATGGGGGAGAAATAAACAAACTCGTGGTCGTAGGATCACGTTTCAGGATAGAGGTTAAGAGAGGAGGCGAAGGACATCACAAGAAGTAGAATCCGGAATGTTGTTGACGTCTGAGGAATTTCTGAGAGGCTTAGACACAGACAGACGGGCGGACGGACAGGCGGATGGACGGACGGACGGACATGGCATCCATAGCCATTCACAACTTAAGTGTATATAAAAGACTAATACGTCATTCTTCATGGAAATATTATGACCAAATTTCCAGCCAAGAGTTTCCGATTTATTTCTATGAAGGTTAGAGGAGGTTGCCAGGGCTTACACCTCGTAACTGGAAGGGTGATTCATGGCCAGTATTGAGGTTCAGTAAAGTTACACGTTTATTATATGAGAGGCGTCACCAGTCCCACAGACGATGGACGATATATGGCGCCTAGGACATTCCCTTGTCTGTCACGCTGCATCAAGACTTTTTATAATTCACCTTTAATGTTCTACTAAGGCTTTAAGTACGGCGCTTATTGACCCTGGCAGTCCAGGAATCTAATTCGAAAACAACAACACTAACTTATGTATAATCCACAAATTACAAAAATAACACTTATCTATAGCCCACCAATTACATTAATGTATAATTTAATGGTTTTATAATAATTTCTGGAGTTCCTTAAGTCTGGTTGTTGTTACCCTGTTTGTTTAACCCCTTGAGTATGATGATTTAACTCCGTGAGTATTATGATTCAGCCCCTTGAGTATGATGATTTAACTCCGTGAGTATGATGATTTAGCCCCTTGAGTATGATGATTTAACTCCGTGAGTATTATGATTCAGCCCCTTGAGTATGATGATTTAACTCCGTGAGTATGATGATTTAGCCCCTTGAGTATGATGATTTACCCCCTGAATACGACGACTTAACCCCTTGAATACGACGACTTAACCCCTTAAATACGACGACTTAACCCCTTGAATACGACGACTTCACCCCTTAAATACGACGACTTCACCCCTTAAATACGACGACTTCACCCCTTAAATACGACGACTTCACCCCTTAAATACGACGACTTCACCCCTTAAATACGACGACTTAACCCCTTGAATACGATGCCGCCTTACTCAATGGTTTAATGATTCATAGATAAGAATTTACATTGAACACTAAGCTGTATTTACGACCATAGTATTTAAATAAGTTGACTAATATATTTAATGGCTAAAACTGTAGTGCCATGTTTACTTTGAACCGTCTAAAATGACCTTTAAATATATGTAAACAAAGCAGTGGATTATTTTTGTTTATTTTTGTAAGCAACGGTGGAAAGGGGGCCGAGACACTTAAAAGGGGGCCGAGACAATTGAAAGGGGCCGAGACAATTGAAAGGGGCCGAGACACTTAAAAGGGGGCATTATTTGACTCGTATCCACTTGTGTGTTTATTTTTGTGAGTAAAAGGTCGAAAAAAGGACATTTTATTCCTATCCACTTTTCTGTATTTTTTGTAAGCAAGGGAGAGGACTGGGGCCGAATGACGCAACAACGGGACATTATTTTATTCTTATCCACTTATCTATTTATTTTTGCAAGTGAAGGGTGGGAAGTTGCCCGAGAGCCCCCCACCCACCCACACTACATACGGTACTGATACACATATTCCAAAAGGCGACATCATGCTAACTGAATTCCTGTATAAGACGCTCAGTATATGGATGGATGGATGGATGCAATAATAAGTAATAATAATAGTAATAAACGGTTTATTAATAGAGTTGCAGCCGGTGGCTGAAAATATACAGACTTACGTTTGATTTAGACATAATGATATAATATGCGTTGAATACATTTACAGGGCTGTACAGTACATAAATCAGGAGTTGTTTATTATTTTAACAATAGATGGGATGGTGCTGTTCTTATATCTATCGGTGCGGACTCTTATGGGCTGAATTTTGTTGTAGTGGCGGACTGTGCGAGTTGGGTGGGGGGCTGCAGGAGGTGGCGATGGCGAGGGTGGTGCAGTAGTCCACGGCCAAACCTTGCTCGTGCTTGGTGGTGGAGGTCACTGAGGGATGGCATTTCCAGGGTGGAGAGAGCATTGGTGTATCCGGAGTAGTGTGTGCCGAGCATGATTCTGCAGGCCCTTTTCTGTACCTTCTCTACCCGATGTTGTTGGGTGGAGTTGGGAGAAGACGACCAGGCTGGTGACACATACGTTAGTTTGGGGAGAATAAAGGCGTTGCAGATGGTCCTCAGCTCTGGCGTGGGTGTCTCAAGTGACCTAAGTGGTCGTACCATGTAGAGACGGTACGAGGCTGCCTTGATTGTGTTGTTTACATGGGCCTTCCAGTCAAGTTTGTGGTCTTTGGTAACACCCAGGAGTTTGGCAGACTGCACTAACTGGAGAGGACGGGCACCCACTGTGACTGCTGGAGCTTGCACTGGAGTGGTGGCGGTTTTGATGTGCATGACTACGGTTTTGGTGTGGTTGATAGTGACCTTGTTCTCCGTAGTCCATGCCTGTAGCCTGTCCAGGGTGCCTTGTAGCGGTGAGTAGTCTGGTGTGGTGTTGTCCACTGTAACCCCCACAGTGCAGTCATCCGCGTATTTCCACCTGTGAGGAGTGTCCGATAGAGCGTCGTTGATCAGGATGAGGAAGCACAGTGGTCCTATCTTGGTCCCCTGGGGAACACCGCAGGTGAGGTGTTGGAATGTAAAGACAGAACCCTGGTACCTCACAGCCTGACGACGTCCACTCAAGAAATCAGTGAGCCAGGAGACCAGGTTGGTGGGCAGCCCTAGTGCAATGGCCTTGTTGATAACAGTGCAGTGATTAACAAGGTCAAAAGCCTTCCTGAAGTCAACAAGGGCAACGGCCACTGATGTCTTACGTTTCTGCAGGTTTTTGTGCAGGAAATCCAGAAAACTAACTACAGTAAGCAGTGTGATGTAGAGGAGGTCCTCATATTGCCAAATTGCTGTGGATCAATGAAATGATAGATTCTAGCAAATGCCCACTCAAAAACAAAGTCCTCACCGAGTAGACTGGGTATAGGGGTAATGGCAACTGGCCTGAGGTCGTTAGGGGACTGTGGGGTGGTGATCTTGGGGATAGGGGTGACAAATGCGGTTTTCCATTCATTTGGGCATTTGCTTTGTCTGAGAACATAAGAAAATAAGGAGTCTGCAATAGGCCGGTTGGCCTGTGCATGGCAGCTCCTGTCGAGAGTTACTACCACTCTCTATCATCCATAGATCTATCCAGCCTCCTTTTGAAACTTTCCAGCGTTCCAGCACTTACTACAAGGTTGCTAAGCTTGTTCCACTCGTCCACCACCCTATTTGTGAACCAGTTCCTTCCTATCTCCCTCCTAAGCCTGAGGGATGCATTAATAATAAAACAGAGGGGGGTGGCAAGTTCGACTGCAAACTCCTTGTATATTTTGATTGGGAGGTCAATTGGGGTCGTGGAGCGTTTAGATTTAAATTTCAGGAGTTTGTTGGCGATTTCAAAT
This sequence comes from Homarus gammarus, assembly GCA_958450375.1. Taxonomy (NCBI): domain Eukaryota; kingdom Metazoa; phylum Arthropoda; class Malacostraca; order Decapoda; family Nephropidae; genus Homarus; species Homarus gammarus. Next base: position 935,645 of record CAUDMG010000281.1, read on the forward strand.
GGTTGAACACTGGGAGGGGGGAGGTAAGTAAGCTGGGAGGAGAGTGAGGTCAAGACTGGGTAGGGTATGACATATGGTAGCAAAGTGGTTATTAATTATCTCAGCTGCCTCCTCACTAGGTAAATGTGAGATGAAAGGAAGTGTGGGAGACTGACGGTTAGCACCACAGAGATCTTTTACCTTGGAGTACCACTGACCGATGCCGACCTCCTTGAGGCCGTGCACTTTCCTGGGATAATAAGTCTTCTTGGCTGACTTGATTTCCCTGATGACCTGGTTACGTAGACTTTTGTACAGGCGGTAGTTGATGTAGTATGCCTTGTTGCGCTGCTCAATTAGTCTTTTGATACGGGGTGTAATCCACGGGGCATCATCGGGGTGGATCCTCAGTGTCTTGGCTGGAAAGAAGTGGTGGTAGTCTTTGGTGATAGTGTCCAGGTAATTATCCCACTTGTTCTGCACATCGTCTATCGTGATCTCTTCAGTCCAGGGATACCGAGTTATCCATTGTCCGAAACGCCGCATGGCAGAGTCAGGGGTAGGTCGGTAAGTCCTGGTGACAACTGGCGGTCGTGAGATGGTAGGCGTAGGTGACCACAGCAGAGACCGGTGGGTGCTCCCCCCCATGAGAGGCAGTGGCTGAGGGGGGGGGGGGGAAGGAGGTAGTGGTTGCCGAGATCAGTCATGATGAGGTCAAGGGTGGCATTCCCATGTGTGGGAAAGTCAATTATTTGTGCAAGGTGGAGGTGTTGGGTGATGTCACTGATGTCTAACTCATTAAAGTCACCGCATATCACTAGTTTAGCACATGAAAATTTGGATCTCAGGGAGTCAGCAGTGTCTATTATATGAGTAATCAGTACATTGGCGGTTGGTGCGCGGGGGGGGGGGGTGATAGCAAACACAAACAATGAGGGAGGCAAGCTGGCGGGGGTGGGAGGTGGGAGTGACCTGAACCCACAAGGCTTCTACATCTTCAGGTACATTAACACCTAGGGGTGATGGTTTAAGGTCACTGCGACAGTACAGCACTACACCCCCACCTCTCCTGTCCTTTCTAAGGTGGTGAAATAACTCATAGTTTTCAATGGCACAGATCTCAGGAACAATTTGCCACGCCTCGGTAATCGCCACAATACCTGCACCAACTGACTTTACTGTAACACTGACCTCCTCCACCTTGTTGCATAAAGATGTGACATTGGACAGCAATAGGGATGGTAGGCTGTACCATAGTCGCGGCACTTCACTGTCTTTCAGGCACGGGCTTAACTTTCTTTTGCTTGCTCGGTGTGATGATAGGGATTCGTCTGGGAATGCGGCGACTCCGTCTGCAGCCGCGGTTGTGGAAGATACTCATCGCCTTTAGTAGAGTGATGGTGTGTGGAGGATAGCCAGCACCAGACTTCAGCCGAAACAGGTCGGTGCGACGATATCGTGGCACTGGAATAGACATATTCACAAGTCTGGCACTTACAGTCACTGACACCTTGAGAATACGCACTGTCTACCCGTAAAAGTACTGAACTGCCTTAAATAACTACAGGTCGACGTGATGACCTTGGCTGCTACGGAGCGCCAGGAGACACGTCCTCACTCAGTGAGGTCACTAAGGTGTATGTATGGTTGGATGGATGGATGGAACAGTAAATGACAGACAATTAACACCAAAAGCTAATAATAATAATAATAATAATGATAATAATGATATAATAGTTTGATGAGAAAGAATAAGAAAAAAAATAAGAAGAATTAAAGTAAAGAAAAAGAACAGTTTAACGAAGAAGAAGAAACAAGAACACCCACAATAACAAGAAACAACAACAACACCAACCACAAAATAACCACCATCACAACAACAACAACCACAACAATCACAACAACAAAAACAACCACAAAACAACCACCATCACAATAAAGTCTACAACAACAACAAAACAACCACCAAAAAACAACCATCATCACAAACAACCATCATCACAAACAACCACCATCACAAACAACCATCATCACAAACAACCACCACAACAACAAAAACAACCACATATACAACCACCGAACCAAAAAAACAATCACCACCAAAAAACAACCACCAATAAACAACCACCACAACAACAACCACAACCACCACAACAACAACTACAACCACCAAAAAACAACCACAACACGTCCAGGGATTCAACTAACAAGAACTTTAACATAAAACTAGTTATTTTTCCGCCTTAGTTATTATCAGTGGTGGAGTGACCTCGAACTGACTCACTCCATTGGCTGACTCATCTCTTATCACCCCTTCATTATCTATCTATCTGCCTCTCTCTATCTATCTGTGTCTGTTTGTGTCTGTCTGTCGTCTCCATCTGTTTATCCGTATCTATCTATCTATCTGTCTATGTTTAGCTGTATATATCTCTGTCTGCTTGTCTATCTATATCTATCTATGGTTATCTGTCTAATATGTCTCTATCTATCTGGTCAGCGCCTGGCATTTCCCCTCTGCCATCATTTACCAGCTCGTGTTAGCTACGCCAGACGGTCGTTCGCCTGCCATCAGCCTCTTGTGACGTGACATCGTTTAGAATTATTAGTTAATTGGTAACGATGTGTGAGTAGTCAGTGTTGCCAGAAGCATGGATGTGTGATTGTTGGCTGTTGGTAACAGTTGGTGGGTGACAGCAGTGTTGCCAGAACCAACCCGTCATCATTTATTGGGTGATAGCAGTGTTACTACGCAAACAGTAGAAGTATGAGAAACAAAATGGATGATATTAGGGCCTTGGTATGTACCGAAAAAATCGATATAATAGCATTCACTGAAACATTGATCAACCTAGACTCACGTGAGTTGCCGATCGAATACCAAATTGCGGGTTACAAATTGTTCCACACCGATAGGCAGACCAGGAAAGGAGGCGGAGTAGCAATTTATGTAGGTATAATCTGAAGTGTGAAATAAATAAGGAAATAAAAACTGAGCGGAATACAGAAACAATTTGGATAGAATTAATCGACGGTAGAGAAAAATTAATAACAGGAGTAATATATAGACCTCCCAATCTTGATAGAGTTAATGAGCGACTTATCTGGGATGAAATGCGCAGGGCTTCCACACACAACAAAGTCTGTATAGTAGACGACTTTAACCTTGGCCAAATAGATTGGACTGACCTTACGGGTAACTCAGAATCAGAGGATTTTCTCGAGACGATCCAAGACTGTTTCCTAAGTCAACATATAACCGAACCCACCCGGGGTAATAATATACTCGATTTAGTTCTGTCGAACAGAGAAAACCTCATTAGCAATGTCGAGGTAGGGAACGAACTTGCAAACAGGGATCACAAAGAAATTAGATTCCAGTTAGATTTTCAGGGCAGACGTAAGGAAAATTCCACTAAAGTACCAGATTTCAGAAGGGCAAACTTTGACAGTTTAAAGAGGCAGCTGAGAGAGGGGATGTCGCGCTTGGCCGTAAACCTGACAGATGACTCCGACCTGATAACGAGATCTGAGATTGCCGAGTTCCACGACAATTTAAATAATGAGTTACTTAATGCACAAAGGCAGAACATACCATACAAAAAACTCAGATCAGACAACAATGACCCTAAATGGATAAATAATTATTTAAAGAACATCATTGGCCAAAGTAAGGCTATAGATTGAAGGATAAAGCGTGGAGAAATTTACCTCCAGGATTATTATAAGATATTGGCGAGTAGGGTTAAAACCGAGATAAGGAAAGCCAAGAGGAATAATGAGGTAAGGATAGCAAGGGAGGAGAAGACAAACCCCAAAGGATTCTACCAAATGTATCAAACTAAAACACGAGAAAAGATTGGACCAATACGGTCAGATACCGGCAAGCTCACCGATAACGATGGAGAAATGAGCAATAATTTGAATAAATATTTTTCAACAGTTTTCACCACCGAAAATTTAAACATGATACCCGAGGCACCGACTCTATTCAGAGATAGTGAAGAAAACAAATTAAGCGAGATAGTAGTGACTAGTAACGATGTTAGTAAGCAAATAGACAAACTAAAGCCTAATAAGTCACCTGGTTCCGATGAGATATTTGCCAGAGTATTAAGGGAATGTAAGGAAGAGCTTAGTATGCCCTTAGAAAAGTTGTTTAACATGTCCTTAAAAACAGGTGTAGTACCAGAATCCTGGAGGATAGCGAATGTAATACCGATTTTCAAGAAGGGGATAGATCACTATCCTCTAACTACCGCCCAATCAGTCTAACATCAATAGTAGGCAAATTACTGGAAGCAATCATTTCAAACTCTATTCGAAATCACCTGGAGAAGCACCGATTGATCAATGATTCCCAGCATGGCTTCACAAGCGGACGTTCTTGCCTAACTAATCTATTAACATTCTTTTCATCAGTTTTCGAATCGGTGGACGAGGGGCACAATTATGATGTGGTATATCTCGACTTTAGCAAAGCCTTCGACAGAGTCCCCCACGAATGACTAATTAGAAAGGTAGAAGCTCATGGCATCAAAGGTGACATCCTTAAATGGATTAGGGCGTGGTTACAGGACAGGAAACAGCGAGTGAGTATTAACGGCACTAAGTCCCATTGGAGCAACGTCACAAGTGGAGTCCCCAAGGCTCAGTACTTGGACCATTATTATTTATTATATACATAAACGACATAGATGTCGGCATAGACAGCAACATAAGTAAATTTGCTGATGACACTAAAGTAGGACGTGTTATTAAATCTGACGAGGACTCCGCAAAACTACAGGAAGATCTAAAAAAATTTTTCGAATGGTCTGAAAAATGGCAGATGAAGTTCATCGTACTCAGTATAGGAGATGTAAACAGTAAACAATGTGTTTTTGCTCGTAACAAGGCTAATAAAGTACTTGGGTTCATACAAAGGAGCATTAGTTACAAGACTAGCGAGGTCATCCTAAAACTGTATCTTGCGCTTGTGAGACCACACCTGGATTACGCAGTTCAGTTCTGGTCACCGTATTACAGAATGGATATAGAATCCTTGGAAAGAATTCAGAGGAGAATGACAAGACTAATCCCGGGCATTAGGAACCTTGAGTATAGAGACAGGTCAAAGCATCTTAATTTGCACTCCCTCGAGAGACGTAGAGCGAGGGGCGACCTGATAGAGGTGTATAAGTGGAAGTCAGGGCTAAACAAAGGGGACATTACAAAGGTACTCAAACTATCCAACCAGGAGCGAACTCGTAACAATGGTTTTAAATTAGACAAATTTAGATTTAGGCGTGAAATAGGTAAACACTGGTTTGGAAACAGAGTAGTGGATGAATGGAGCAAAGTTACCAAATATCATCATTAACTCGAATACGCTGAATAGCTTCAAACATAGGTTGGATGCTTATATGAGCAATAGGGGTTGGGTGTAAACGGGACTGCCCAGTATGGGCCAATAGGCCCGCTGCAGTTTCCTCCATTCTTATGTTCTTACCAAAGGCAGACATATCTAGGTGGTGTTGGTTTGATAGCAGCGTTGGTAAATATGTCTCGTGGCTTGTAGCAGTGTTACCAGAAACAGGGAGGTGGTTTGGTGGTCTCTAGATCCAGCGGCCGCCTACAGGTCTTGCTTGGTTCACGGCCAGGCACCCACAGGTCACCCACGTTTTTCTTTTCTTTTTGTACGGGTATTAGCCCACCCGGGGACAGGTTACTACTACTAATAATAAATAAATAAACGTCATAAAAAATAATAATAATAATAAAGAACCATAAATAAATAAAAAACTAAAAAAAATCAAGAGTGAGAAACAATATATATATGTTGTGTTGTCAATGGTAAGAGAAACAATTGAGACCCTGCAATTGTGTGTAAATGAGGCAGAAAGTCAGATCAGCAACCTGGGACTTGTCACAATTTTCGTGATGCCATATGGCAGCAGGGTCTACCATTAGACAACACATAATGCTTCCAATGTCTTCCTAGGCGGTAGTACCTCCCTGTTTGGTCGCTACCTACTACCATGTGAATGGGTACAGAAATATTTGGTTAGGTAATTAAAGAAGGTCGAATACAGTGTCATCCTATGGGACACACTTATAATGTTACCAAACACGGGGAGACATCTTCAGTGTTCTTAGTGGGGGTGTTGGTAGCTGTGTTTAGTGGCTGGAAGTAGTGTTACCAGAAGCAAGGAGTTGACCTGGTTGTGTGAGTGTCAGCAGTGCTACCAGAAGCAAGGAGTTGACCTGGTTGTGTGAGCGTCAGCAGTGTTACCAGAAGAAAGGAGATGACCTGGTTGTGTGAGTGTCAGCAGTGTTACCAGAAGAAAGGAGTTGACCTGGTTGTGTGAGTGTCAGCAGTGTTACCAGAAGAAAGGAGATGACCTGGTTGTGTGAGTGTCAGCAGTGCTACCAGAAGAAAGGAGATGACCCGGTTGTGTGAGTGTCAGCAGTATTACCAGAGGCAAGGAGATGACCTGGTTGTATGGTTGATAGCAGTGTTACCAGAGGCAAGGAGTTGTGTGGTTGATAGCAGTGTTACCAGAAGCAAGGAGATGCCCTGGTTGTGTGAGTGATGTGTGAGAGTAGTGTTACCAGAGGCAAGGAGTTGTGTGGTTGATAGCAGTGTTACCAGAGGCAAGGAGATGCCCTGGTTGTGTGAGTGACAGCAGTGTCACCAGAAGCAAGGAGATGCCCTGGTTGTGTGGTTGATAGCAGTGTTACCAGAGGCAAGGAGATGCCCTGGTTGTGTGAGTGACAGCAGTGTTACCAGAAGCAAGGAGATGCCCTGGTTGTGTGGTTGATAGTATTACCAGAGGCAAGTAGATGCCCTGGTTGTGTGGGTGACACCAGAAGCTGTTAGGTTTACGCCAAGTGATTTGCTTCCCGAAATAAGAAGCTTCACATCTGATAACACTGATAAGGCCTCAACCCCCCCCCGCCACTGCTGAACGTTGTTAAGTATATCACATTTACAGTGTGTTCTTCCTATATATCACTCATACTATCAAACTGTATAAGTCAGCAGGTGTTTGAGGGCGCAGGTGTGTGTGTGTGCGCGTGTGTGCGTAATGGTCAGCATGCTCGCCTCGCTAGCGAGTGAACCTGGGTTCGATCCCCGGGCAGGGTGAAACTATGGGCAAGTTACTTTATGCCATTTGCCTCTGTCTACTCAACAGTAATTGGGGACCTGGATGTTAATCGATTTGCGGATCGTGTTCCGGGGTAATGGTTAGCCAGCGCAGTTGGCGAGTTGTCCGGTCTTCTCGGACTATTCCTTGACACTGGGTCACTCAGCTCGTTAACTCAGGGTGTGGTTGTTGTGTTGGCGACAGCTTATACACCTTTAACAAATTCACGCCTTGGTGGCCTGGGCCGGCCATCCTCGTTATACGAGGGGCAGCCATTATTATATTAATATTGATAATAATAATTAACGGTTTATTGAAAAAGTTCTGCAGCCCGAAGGCCAAAAATATACATTAGACAAAAATGACTTATTACATACAAAGACATGGGGTGGGTGGATCATTTAACAAAGGCTTTCATTACAAAGAGGAGAAGAAACGTGAATTGAACATACAAATTATACTGTAGCTTACAGTTGATGGCCCGGGCTGGTCTCTTGCCTACTGTGTGAGGTCACGTAGGCCACGTGGTGCAGTAACTCATCCATAGGTATTGATATGACGGACCTCTTGTGGTCATAAGAAAATAAGGAGTCTGCAATAGGCCGGTTGGCCTGTGCATGGCAGCTCCTGTCGAGAGTTACTGCCACTCTCTATCATTCATGAATCTATCTAGCCTCCTTTTAAAACTTTCCAGCGTTCCAGCACTTACTACAAAGTTGCTAAGCTTGTTCCACTCGTCCACCACCCTATTTGTGAACCAGTTCCTTCCTATCTCCCTCCTAAACCTAAACTTATCCAACTTAAATCCGTTGCTACGAGTCCTATCCTGCTCGGATATTATAAGAACTTTATCTATATCCCCTTTATTGATTCCTTTCACCCACTTAAATGCTTCTATCATATTTCCTCGCACTCTTCGTCTTTCTAGGGAATGCAAGTTTAGTTTCTTTAACCTATCCTGATATGGAAGGTTTCTAAGTCCCGGAATCATTTTCGTCATTCTTCGCTGCACCGACTCCAGTGAATTTATATCCATTCTATAATGGGGGCACCAGAACGGAATCGCATAATCGAGGTGCGGCTTGACTAGCGCAAGATATAGTTGTAATAAGATCTCTGCACTCAGATTACTTACACTTCTAGATATAAAACCCAATACTCTGTTTGCCTTATTTCGAACATTAACGCACTGTTTTCTAGGCCGTAGGTCCGGGCTTACAAGTACCCCTAAGTCTCTTTCACAAGTCGACTTCTCTAGGTCGTTGTTGTTAAGGCTGTATACATTGACAGTATTTGTTCTTCCAATATTAAGTACGCTGCACTTGCTGGTGTTGAATTTCATTTGCCATTTTTCTGACCACTCCTGCAGTGTATTTAAATCCTCCTGTAGTGCATTTGCATCCTTCCCCGAATGGAGACACCCGTTGGTGTGGTGTTCATGTGGTGCAGTAACTCATCCATGGGTGTTGATATGACGGACCTCATGTGGTCATGGAGACACCGGGTGGTGTGGTGTTCATGTGGTGCAGTAACTCATCCATGGGTGTTGATGTGAAGAACCTCACGTGGTAGTACAGGTGTTGGAGGGCTCGCAGGTGTGTGTGTGTGTGGTAGTACAGGTGTTGGAGGGCTCGCAGGTGTGTGTGTGTGGTAGTACAGGTGTGTTATTGGAAGGGTCAATCACTAAGTCGAGGAAACTGGCAGGTGTGTGTGAGTCATGTCTTACCCTGAAGAGGCTCTCTCTCTCTCTCTCTCTCTCTCTCTCTCTCTCTCTCTCTCTCTCTCTCTCTCTCTCTCTCTCTCTCTCTCAAGGTACACCACCAGCCATCAGTCAAGATAAAATCGTCTTATCTTGTATATTATTAATTAATTACATGTTTACAGGACCCACTTCAAGTAAGGTGATAGTACTCACTCACCCTATATATACTAGTTAGTATCTATCCATATATCCACACTATATTATGTACATCTATCCGTTATACCAACATATCCACACTATATTATGTACATCTATCCGTTATACCAACATATCCACACTATATTATGTACATCTATCCGTTATACCAACATGTCCACACTATATTATGTACATCTATCCGTTATACCAACATATCCACACTATATTATGTACATCTATCCGTTATACCAACATGTCCACACTATATTATGTACATCTATCCGTTATACCAACATGTCCACACTATATTATGTGCATCTATCCGTTATACCAACATGTCCACATTATATTATGTACATCTATCCGTTATACCAACATGTCCACATTATATTATGTACATCTATCCGTTATACCAACATGTCCACACTATATTATGTACATCTATCCGTTATACCAACATATCCACACTATATTATGTACATCTATCCGTTATACCAACATGTCCACACTATATTATGTACATCTATCCGTTATACCAACATGTCCACACTATATTATGTACATCTATCCGTTATACCAACATGTCCACACTATATTATGTACATCTATCCGTTATACCAACATATCCACACTATATTATGTACATCTATCCGTTATACCAACATATCCACACTATATTATGTGCATCTATCCGTTATACCAACATGTCCACACTATATTATGTACATCTATCCGTTATACCAACATATCCACGCTATATTATGTGCATCTATCCGTTATACCAACATGTCCACACTATATTATGTACATCTATCCGTTATACCAACATATCCACACTATATTATGTGCATCTATCCGTTATACCAACATGTCCACACTATATTATGTACATCTATCCGTTATACCAACATGTCCACACTATATTATGTACATCTATCCGTTATGCCAACATGTCCACACTATATTATGTACATCTATCCGTTATACCAACATGTCCACACTATATTATGTACATCTATCCGTTATACCAACATATCCACACTATATTATGTACATCTATCCGTTATACCAACATGTCCACACTATATTATGTACATCTATCCGTTATACCAACATGTCCACACTATATTATGTACATCTATCCGTTATACCAACATATCCACACTATATTATGTACATCTATCCGTTATACCAACATGTCCACACTATATTATGTACATCTATCCGTTATACCAACATGTCCACACTATATTATGTGCATCTATCCGTTATACCAACATGTCCACATTATTTGTACATCTATCCGTTATACCAACATGTCCACATTATATTATGTACATCTATCCGTTATACCAACATGTCCACACTATATTATGTACATCTATCCGTTATACCAACATATCCACACTATATTATGTACATCTATCCGTTATACCAACATGTCCACACTATATTATGTACATCTATCCGTTATACCAACATGTCCACACTATATTATGTACATCTATCCGTTATACCACTGTCCACTATATGACATCTATCGTTACCAACATATCCACACTATATTATGTACATCTATCCGTTATACCAACATATCCACACTATATTATGTGCATCTATCCGTTATACCAACATGTCCACACTATATTATGTACATCTATCCGTTATACCAACATATCCACGCTATATTATGTACATCTATCCGTTATACCAACATGTCCACACTATATTATGTACATCTATCCGTTATACCAACATATCCACACTATATTATGTGCATCTATCCGTTATACCAACATGTCCACACTATATTATGTACATCTATCCGTTATACCAACATGTCCACACTATATTATGTACATCTATCCGTTATACCAACATGTCCACACTATATTATGTACATCTATCCGTTATACCAACATGTCCACACTATATTATGTACATCTATCCGTTATACCAACATATCCACACTATATTATGTACATCTATCCGTTATACCAACATGTCCACACTATATTATGTACATCTATCCGTTATACCAACATATCCACACTATATGTACATCTATCCGTTATACCAACATATCCACACTATATTATGTACATCTATCCGTTATACCAACATGTCCACACTATATTATGTACATCTATCCGTTATACCAACATATCCACACTATATTATGTGCATCTATCCGTTATACCAACATGTCCACACTATATTATGTACATCTATCCGTTATACCAACATATCCACACTATATTATGTACATCTATCCGTTATACCAACATGTCCACACTATATTATGTACATCTATCCGTTATACCAACATGTCCACACTATATTATGTACATCTATCCGTTATACCAACATATCCACACTATATTATGTACATCTATCCGTTATACCAACATGTCCACACTATATTATGTACATCTATCCGTTATACCAACATATCCACACTATATTATGTACATCTATCCGTTATACCAACATATCCACACTATATTATGTACATCTATCCGTTATACCAACATATCCACACTATATTATGTACATCTATCCGTTATACCAACATATCCACACTATATTATGTACATCTATCCGTTATACCAACATATCCACACTATATTATGTACATCTATCCGTTATACCAACATATCCACACTATATTATGTACATCTATCCGTTAGACCAACATATCCACACTATATTATACTGTATATGAATCTATCAGTCAGTCAGTCAGTCTGTCTCTGTCTGTCTGTTTCTTTAACTATGATTTTATTTACCTGTTTTTCTATATAAATATAAACGTAAATGTATAGACAAAGATAGATAGATAGATGGATAGAAAAGTAGATTTTACATAATGAGTAATTGAATATATAGAAATGGTAAATAGACAGACATATGTTGGTAGATGGACAGACCGATAGACAGAAACGACTGAGAGATGGACAGATATATATTTGTAACATTATATAACCCAGCGAAAGTGTTAGATGTATGACGTCACACACATATAGGGTGATGATTGGTGGAAAGTTTACGTTGGTGTAATGAGGGTGTGTGTGTGTGTGTGAGTCACGTGCAGGTGTTGTGTGCACCTGTGTGTCGTGCGTGTAATACCTGTGTGTCGTGTGTGTGTGTGGACTGGCATTTATAGTAACAGGGACAGACATACAGATACAGGACTATGTACACTAGGGAGTGACAGTTTTGCAAAAGTTTTCAAAATCTAATTGCTTGGGTTGGATTATTTGTCTATCGGCCATGCTAATTCCGAATATGTTTGAGTTTTTTACATCATTGCATTAGAAGGTTTGTGGATACTTTTGGGTTTGGCATGAAAAACGCGAAAAAACTGTAAATAATAAAGGGACTGGCAATGTGGCACAACCTGTTAAAATCAAGTTATTGAATTGGATTATTCGACTACTGTGTACACTGGTTCATAATATGCTATTGTTTTACAACTCAATGCGCTACAAATTATGCCGATATTTTTGCTGCAAGTCACCACATACGTATATTTCGAAAACCAGGGCCCAATATTACCAACGGCGTGGATAGATTCCGTGGAATGAATTCAGGACATTCCCGCTCATGGAACATCACCAAACTCCGTATATGTGCCAATGGCAGGCCAATGGCAATATTTACTAAGAACGGGAAGCTGAAGATGAGGTTCGAGGCTCATCTTCAGCTTCCCGTTCTTCGTTTTCTTCCTTTTCTGTTTCTGTCCATTTCCCTTCATCATCATCGTCTCCCTCCGCATCCTCCACAGGTCGTGGACTCTCATTTTCACCCTGATTTCAGAGATAGTGGGGACAGTGGCCTTCCTATACACATCCAGTACCTTCTCAGTCACCTTGTTGGTGGCATCCATATAATCAAAAGCATTTGTTCTTCTCCTTAACCTCTCGTTTTCTGCTTCATAAGCCAGGGCACTTCTAACTTCCTTGTTCAGAGGCAACTTGTTAGATGGCAGAGGCATCCGAACCCCGAACACCTTATCGTTACCCTGGCGCAGCTGAGTGTTGCTAATCTTAGGACGACCCATCTTGGTGGCGGCCCTTTGAACTTACTGCAAAACAACACAGAAAAAACAACTTTCAGCACTTCAATATCACCACCTATTGAACAATATTTTATTCAAAAGTACGGACTGAGATTTTGTCCTTAACTGTCCAAGTCAAGCTACTTGGGCTGAATTCGTTGATCAGTCCTGGGACGAATATTACCAACGGCGTGAATAGATTCCGTGGAATAAATTCAGGGCATTCCCGTCCAGGGAGCCTCAACAAACTCTGTAAATATTGCCATTGGCCTGCCATTGGCACATATACAGAGTTTGGTGATGTTCCATGAGCGGGAATGTCCTGAATTCATTCCACGGAATCTATCCACGCCGTTGGTAATATTGGGCCCTGGTTTTCGAAATATACGTATGTGGTGACTTGCAGCAAAAATATCGGCATAATTTGTAGCGCATTGAGTTGTAAAACAATAGCATATTATGAACCAGTGTACACAGTAGTCGAATAATCCAATTCAATAACTTGATTTTAACAGGTTGTGCCACATTGCCAGTCCCTTTATTATTTACAGTTTTTTCGCGTTTTTCATGCCAAACCCAAAAGTATCCACAAACCTTCTAATGCAATGATGTAAAAAACTCAAACATATTCGGAATTAGCATGGCCGATAGACAAATAATCCAACCCAAGCAATTAGATTTTGAAAACTTTTGCAAAACTGTCACTCCCTAGTGTACAGTATCTACACTACACTCACACAGCCGTAAACAGAGACAGACAGACAGACATCACCAGCACGTGTAACCGAAATCAATATCCACAACTTTCACATGACGTCATCACATACATACATACATACATACAAGTACACATACGCACATACCTTCATTTTTCAAAAACAATAATAACAACAACAACTTCCACATGGCGTCATGATTACGCCAACATGACGTCATAACGGAAGTGTGGGTTGGTGGCTGACCTTGAGAGACGCTACTGCGCTGCGGGAGTCACGGCTGGATACTTTCTCTTTACTTCTGATGATTATTTTAATTTATTGTAATTTTGGACAGACAGACAGAAAAAGATTGCTATAGTGTTGCGTTTTAGGGTGACGAGAGAGAGAGAGAGAGAGAGAGAGAGAGAGATAAAGGTGACTTAGAAGAAAATAGAATACTAAACAAAGAAATAAACCTTTATTTTGACCGTCTTGGCTGTTTCATAACACTGTGTGAATCACCCGGGGGAGGGGGGGGGGGGAACCTCCGTCACGGTATACGAACTGTTAACCTCTCAACCCCTCGTTTCCCCTCCCACACCCCCTCTTTCCCCCTCCCACACCCCCTCCCTATTTCCCCTCCCACACCCCCTCCCTATTTCCCCTCCCACACCCCCTCGTTTCCCCTCCCACACCCCCTCGTTTCCCCTCCCACACCCCCTCTTTCCTTTCCCACACCCCCTCTTTCCCCTCCCACCCCCTCTTTCCCCTCTTTCCCCTCCCACACCCCCTCTTTCCCCTCCCACACCCCCCACACCTCCCCCCTACCCACACCATACCCCCTCCCCTCATCCCCTCCTTCCATTTCTCCTCCCCCTTACCTACCCTCCCTTCCCCTTTCCCTACCCTTCCCCATTACCCTCCCTTTTCCCACTCCCTCCCCTACCCCTACCCTTTCTCCAATCTACTTCCCCTACCTCCCCCCCCCCTACCTCCCTCCCCTCCCCCCCTATTGTAATGTTCACTGGTTAATTTTGTGTTTACCGAGAATATGACGTGATCTTCCTGCAAGACTGATATGGTGGTGGGGGGATTGTGGTGGGGTGGTGGTTGTTGTGGGAATGTTTGTGGTGGTAGTTGTTGTGAATGGTTGTGGTGGTGGTTTTGTGGGAATGGTTGTGATGGTAGTTAATGTGGCTGTGGAAATCGTTGTAATTGTGGTTGATGTGGTGGTGGTTGTTATTGAATAGTGTTCTCTCTCCCTCTCACCGTTTTCAACTTTACACACTTATTGACTCAGTTATGGTGACTGTGTGCTGTAGTGTAAGGGAGAGTGTATGTCTGTCTGTTTGTCTGTCTCTGTCTGTCTCTGTCTATTGTTGTCTGTATGTCTGTCTCTTGTTGTCTTTATGTCTGTCTCTTGTTGTCTTTATGTCTGTCTCTTGTTGTCTTTATGTCTGTCTATTGTTGTCTTTATGTCTGTCTCTTGTTGTCTTTATGTCTGTCTCTTGTTGTCTTTATGTCTGTCTATTGTTGTCTGTATGTCTGTCTCTTGTTGTCTGTATGTCTGTCTCTTGTTGTCTTTATGTCTGTCTATTGTTGTCTTTATGTCTGTCTCTTGTTGTCTGTATGTCTGTCTCTTGTTGTCTTTATGTCTGTCTCTTGTTGTCTGTATGTCTGTCTCTTGTTGTCTTTATGTCTGTGTCGTGTCTGTCTGTCTGTGTGTCTTCTGGTGACTGTCAGGCTGTGTCGTGTCTGTCTGTGTGTCTTCTGGTGACTGTCAGGCTGTGTCGTGTCTGTCTGTCTGTGTGTTTTCTGGTGACTGTCAGGCTGTGTCGTGTCTGTCTGTCTGCCTGTGTGTCTTCTGGTGACTGTCAGGCTGTGTCCTGTCTGTCTGTCTGTCTGTGTGTCTTCTGGTGACTGTCAGGCTGTGTCGTGTCTGTCTGTCTGTGTGTCTTCTGGTGACTGTCAGGCTGTGTCGTGTCTGTCTGTCTGTCTGTGTGTCTTCTGGTGACTGTCAGGCTGTGTCGTGTCTGTCTGTCTGTGTGTCTTCTGGTGACTGTCAGGCTGTGTCGTGTCTGTCTGTCTGTGTGTCTTCTGGTGACTGTCAGGCTGTGTCGTGTCTGTCTGTCTGTCTGTCTGTTTGTGTGTCTTCTGGTGACTGTCAGGCTGTGTCGTGTCTGTCTGTCTGTGGAGTCTCCTTGCAGTTTCAACGCCATTTTGTCTGCCATCTTTCAGTCGTTGGTCCAGTGAGACAGATCCTTTCTCACAGGTCCAGTTAACTTACGAATGTTTGAGGAACCAACTTGAACATCACAGTCGTTCTCACTTCTTGTTGGTGAAACATATCGTAGGAGCCTGTGAGACGCCGCCTGTGTGTCAGTCAGTTGTGTTCCCACGTTACATGTAGGAAGAATAAATTAATGTTTGAGAAGTGATTTAACGTGGTGACCTGTTTTATCATATTCGTTCTCTCGTCTTATCTCCAGTTAGGGAATTATTAAGGCATGAACCTACAAGGAACCATCTTTATGCAGAGTATAAATGAACCTGTTGCCATTCTGCCTCACGTCTCCAATTATGGCAAAAATGAACCCAAGAACGTTTGAGAATCCTGTCTAGTGTGGAAAAAGGTGTTGGGTGTGTACCCGTGCGTGACGTCACTATTACGTCACAGGGGGTGAGTCACCTGGCGGAAAGAGCGCCTCTAGCGGCCGGCTGGTGAACTTGTCGCTCAATGGAACATACCAGCATTCTGTCATGCACGGCTCATTGGCTGCTGGCTGTGACGTCACGAGGGGCCATGCAACATCATCATTTGCAATCTGAGTTGCTTGGGTTATTGAGCGTTGGCTGTTGTTGTTATTGTTTCTCCGTGTTAGGTCTTGTTAATATATATATATATATATATATATATATATTATATATACACAGTATATATATATAAGGTGTGGGTGTGTCTGGGTGTGAGAGAGAGCAACTTTAGAAAGTGCATCAGAGACGTGTGGATACAAAAAATGGGAAGGAAGAGAGAGAATAGTGTGATGATGGCCGGCAGTAAACACACACAGTAAGGTGAGGAGGAAGCAGGTGTGTGGGAGAGAAAGAACAACAAATGAATGAAGGATAAAAGTCAACATTATCACGAGGTTGTGGAGAGAACACGAACCTGGGGGGGGGGGGGGGTAAGGTGAGGGCAGAAACAAGAGGAAGAAAGAGTTGATAATGGAAGATGAGGAGAGGCACGATTACCAGGTGCTGGGGTAATGGGTAACACCAAAACAAAACTGACTGTTAGAGTTGGTTAGGTTAGATTAAATTTGGTTAGGTTCGTTTAGATTAGGTTAGATTAGTTTACGTTAGATTAGTTTACGTTAGATTAGTTTACGTTAGATTAGATTAGGTTAGACTAGTTTAGATTATAGCTTAGAGTAAGTTAGGTTAGATTATGTCCTAACCACCCAAGCCCAGCTCAAACGTCTTAATGTATTGATCACGTGTTTGTGTTTGTACTTGACTCAAAAGTTCCTGGAGATGTGGGGGGGGGGGGGTGTTGCTTGCCAAGGGTAGAACATAAGAAAATAAGGAGTCTGCAGTAGGCCGGTTGGCTTGTGCATGGCAGCTCCTTGTCAAGAGTTACTACCACTCTCTATCATCCATGAATCTATCTAGCCTCCTTTTAAAACTTTCCAGAGTTCCCGCACTTACTACAAAGTTGCTAAGCTTGTTCCACTCGTCCACCACCCTATTTGTGAACCAGTTTCTTCCTATCTCCCTCCTAAACCTAAACTTATCCAACTTAAATCCGTTGCTCCGAGTCCTATCCTGCTCGGTTAATATAAGAAATTTATCAATTCAATTTCATTTTCAATTGTTTATTCCTTGATAGAGGAAGCGGGATCCTAGTGCTGTCACTAGGTACCCCTGTACAATAACACCAGAAGCATCTGGCAAGTGTGACAAGTATATACAGTATAAATATTATAAAGGGGCTTAATAAAGCCTAAGGAAGGAAGGATATTCCTTAAACACATAATCAATGTTATTTACATAATATCTGGCCAGTATGGGGAGGATCATCGTGTCTCCGTCAGGGGGTCGTGGAGTGGTGGTCCAGCAGGAGTCACGGAAGCGTTGTGCGTGGGGACATCTTAGGAGGTAGTGGATAAGGGTGCGGCTGTCGGGTCTTCTGCATAATGCTCAGGGGATGCGGGGATACCAATCTCCCAAGCAAAGTCATACCCAATGATGATACGGGCAGCAATCACGTCCCCTTTCCGCGACCCTTTCCCATAGACATACGAGAGGTCAGGAAGTTTACTGAGGACATCGTACCAGGTGGGCGGGAGAACTTTATCTACAGTATATCTCCTTTATTGATTCCTTTCACCCACTTAAATACTTCTATCATATCTCCCCGCACTCTTCGTCTTTTTAGGGAATGCAAGTTTAGTTTCTTTAATCTATCTTGATAAGGAAGGTTTCTAAGTCCCGGAATCATTTTCGTCATTCTTCGCTGCACCGACTCTAGTGAATTGATATCCTTTCTATAATAAGGGCACCAGAACTGAACCGCATAATCGAGGTGCGGCCTGACTAGTGCAAGATATAGTTGCAATAAGACCTCTGCACTCTTATTACTTACACTTCTAGATATAAAACCCAATACTCTGTTTGCCTTATTTCGAACATTAACGCACTGTTTTCTAGGCCGTAGGTCCGGGCTTACAAGTACCCCTAAGTCTCTTTCACAAGTCGACTTCTCTAGGTCGATGTTGTTAAGGCTGTATACATTGACAGTATTTGTTCTTCCAATATTAAGTACGCTGCACTTGCTGGTGTTGAATTTTATTTGCCATTTTTCTGACCACTCCTGCAGTTTATTTAAATCCTCTTGTAATGCGTTTGCACCCTGCTCTGAATTAATCTGCCGCCCTATTTTGGTGTCATCCGCAAACTTGCTTATGTCACTGCTGATCCCAGTATCTAGATCATTTATGTAGATTATGAACAAGAGTGGGCCTAGTACTGACCCCTGGGGCACCCCACTGGTTACACGGCCCCACTCAGATTTAACACCATCTACGCTGACCCTCTGCGTTCTATCGGTGAGCCATGATTTTATCCAATTTAAAACTTTCCCCTTGATACCATGAGCCTTAACTTTTCTCAGAAGCCTCTGATGCGGTACTCTGTCAAACTCTTTGCTAAAGTCTAAGTAAATAACATCGTAATTTTCGTCATTATCTACTACCTCGAAGACTTTCCTAAAAAACGTCAGCAGATTTGTTAGACAAGATTTTCCCTTTTTAAACCCATGTTGAGAGCCGTAGATTAATTGTTTTTCTCTAACTGCGATCGGATGCTATTTGCTATAATTGATTCAAGAAAGTTCCCTATGCTCTGCCTCCCTTTTTGAATATGGGTACTACATTTGCCTGTTTCCACAAGTTTGGCACAACTCCCGTGTCTACTGATTTTGTAAATAAATTTACGAGGGGTCCGCTAATCTGTTCCTTACACGCTTTCAAAACTCAGGGACAATTTCATCCAGCCGTGGGGATTTTGTCTTCTTTAATTTATTTATCTTCTTAAGAACATCCTCTTTCTTAGTGCGTTTTTCCCAGCTGAGAATAGATGCCTCGCCCCCTCCTCAAAAGTTACAAGCTGATTGGCTGTTGCAAACCTGTCCAATTTTGTCCTGAAGTAATAATGTATTTCTAAATGAGTTTATTCATAATCGTTGGGATGACCGTTTCTGACGAGAAAGATACTTAGCTAAATTATACAAATATACATACATTCATTATTTCAAACATAAGCACGTAGGAAGTTTATCAGAAGTATTATACATGAATTAACTGTTAAACTCTGGTAGCAAATTTACGCTTTCGGAGGATGCATTTAATATATACTTATTTTTTATCCACAATAAGGCATACTAAGACAAATTACGTATCAGTAATACAGCATTATGCAAAAACAACATTTTTAAAGATCAGAATCGCATTGAAATATTACACGAACGTCAGCAGAGGCGGGAAAAATATGACTGCGAACAACTTCATATTTTTCCCGCCTCTGCTGTTCTAATATTGTACTTGTGAGGTTTAATTCTGAGTTGCAATGCTTTCCCAGTCTACATGGAATACAGGAAACACTTCAATTTACATTCAAGGCTGGTCTATTCTTAATTAATATATTAGTAATAGTTGAGTCATAACTAAAAACAACGTTAATGTTTAATAATTTAAGGGACTGAACTAACGGGACAAATTCATTGCGATAAGGTAGTCAAAATATTCTTAAATGTAGGAACTTGACTTGTTTGAGTAGAGTAAAGAGATTGTTTAGCCCCTTTAAAACAATGATGGGTACCCAAGTTTTTGTGCAATGGACTGAATGTGTTACAGTTCTTCTTCAATAAATCCAGGGTCACAAATACGCAAACATCTCAAAAGCATAGCAGAAAAAACTGACATTTTGGTATACTCATGGCGACTCGATAAAAAATGTATCAAGCTGTTCTCCATTGTTTCCCTTTTCCCTGTGTGATTTTATCAATATATATATATATATATATATATATATATATATATATATATATATATATATATATATACAGTATATATATATATATATATATATATATATATATATATATATATGTATATATATATATATATGTATATATATATATATATATATATATATGTATATATATATATATATATATATATATATATAATATATATATATACTGTATATATATCAATATATATATATATATATATATATATATATATATATATATATGTGTATATATATATATATATATATATATATATATATATATATATATATATATATATATACTGTATATATATCAATATATATATATATATATATATATATATATATATATATTATATATATATATATATACTGTATATATATCAATATATATATATATATATATATATATATATATATATATATATATATATATATATCAATATATATATATATATATATATATATAATATATATATATATATATATATTTATTAATATTAGTGAGAATTGTTTTAAAATGTTGTATGTGTTCAGTTTTATATAGAGTGAATGAGAAAATGTGTTGAATTTTAAAAAGTGAAGCGTTTGTTGAGTGATGGGCAGGGGGATGGAGTTACGTCACAGTAGACGGGAAGGAGTCACGTCACAGGAGATATTGATACTGACACTGACATGACTGAACCAATTGAGAGCCTGAGCTCTCTTGATGGCACCTGATATATACTGTATACTGTGCATTTATCTCAAGGAAATATTATGTAACATATAGTATCATCTGGAATAGTACACACAGCATGGTGGGTGGTGATAAGAACATATTAGAATGTTACCGCGGTTATAACTTCGATATTTATTTATTTATTTATTTAATTTTTTACATTCATAAGTAAATACTGTACATATTTATGATATAATGGTTTTGGTGCTACAACAATAGTAGATATATATAGTAGGTATTACAAAAATATTAATACTTAGACAATAGATAATTTTTAAGAGGTGATGTAAAGGAAGGGAGCGTAGTCTTTGCTTGGATGGGTGGGGGGGGGGGGTAAGTTGTTCCACACCTTCACACCGTGAAATTTTATGGAGGTCTGGGACTGAGGGGAGCGCAAGAAGTGGTCTTAGTAGCTCTGGGTGTCTTATGTTAGATCTCTGATTATTCCGAAACTGGAAATAATTAGAATCAATGAAGTGATTGACAGACTTGTAAACATATAGGGCACAGCAGTAGGTGTTAATATCCTCGAATTTTATTATTTTTTTATTTCGCAAATTGTTCCTTAGTGTGATCATTTAATTTTATTTTCTTCAAGTAGGTCATTGTCCGCACAATTCTATTGTGTGTAGTAATCAAGGGTTATGTTTTTGTAGCGCCAGAGGCCCCCCATA
Organism: Homarus gammarus; assembly: GCA_958450375.1. Classification (NCBI taxonomy): domain Eukaryota; kingdom Metazoa; phylum Arthropoda; class Malacostraca; order Decapoda; family Nephropidae; genus Homarus; species Homarus gammarus. The sequence goes on from CAUDMG010000281.1 coordinate 957,380, forward strand.
GTGTGACAGTACTGGTATTAAGTATTGGTAAACAAGATCATAATAGATTTCTTTCATTGCTGAGAGTGAATGGCTGTCGAGTGTGATCCAGGATACCGCACTGTTTATTGACTTAACTGTGAATGGCTTGTATGTGGTTTCTCAGGCTTAGTTTCACATCAACAACTACTTAAGGAATTTAGTATTTTGTTCACGTTTGAGGACTGTATTACCAAGGCACAGGGGGTCCAAGTCTGGGGGTAAGTTTTTCCTTCTGAGAAAGATCGTGTAGTGGGTTTTTTCGAGGTTTAAGTTCACTTTATTACGTATTACCCAGGTCCTGACTTCAGTCAATTCAGTGTTCATAGTTCTCATCAAGGAATGGAGATCTGAGTTGCTGGCATGGAGATAACTACCGTCTGCAAATAAGTTGTATTTGACGTGTGTGCTGGAGTGGACTGTATCATTTATGTACAACAAGAGTAGTACAGGACCGAGAATGGAGCCTTGAGGGATGCCGTACAAATTGGTGAGGAGTCAGATTGATGATTATTGTGGCAGACATATTGCTTCCTGTTAGAGAGATACGAAGTAAACCAATTGTGTGATAAGCCCCTAACGCCGTAATGTTCAAGCTTTGGCAGGAGGATGGTATGGTCGACAGTACCAAAGGCTTTAGAGACGTCCAGGAATATATCGACTGTGTGAACTGACTGTAATCAAAGGAGTTCAAGATGCCATTAGTAAAGGATGGCAGGGCACTCTTAGTTGACCTTCTCGTTCTAAATTCAAACTGAGAGTCTGTAAGGATGTTATTGACAGCAGAAGGAATTTAGTCTACTACATGCTAGCTTCTCCAGTATCTTACTCAAGGCTAGGAGGTCTGATATGGGGCGGTAATTCTTGAAAAGACCTTTGTCCCCAGATTTGTTATATGCTGGGTGAACTTTAGTAATTTTCAGTTTATCCAGTAAGACACCACTAGTGAAGGAGGAGTTACAAATGTGTAGTAGAACAGGTGGTAATTGGTGGGTTACTTTCTTAATGATGCTCATCGGTATATTGTTGTTGCCTGCTGCTGCATCTTTGGACACTTTTATAATGGTCAATAATTCATCTGCTGTGACGGGATAAGAACAACTCATTTTGCTGTCTGTTTTGCAGGTAGTTTCTAAACTCCTTTCGGTGATCAGGGATGTTTTCTGCAAGATTTTTGCCAATATTAGTAACATAATCATTCAAGCGGTTCGTAATGAGGGAAGGTTCCGCTACAACTGCATCATTTATCATAAAAGCCGTAGGTTGAGTGTTCCTCTTCTGAATAGAATTGATGATACTCCAAGTTTTCTTACTGTCGCCCAATGCTGACTGGAGCATATTTGCATAATAGTTACGTATGGCATTTCTAACTGCTTGAGTTACTCTATTTCTGATACTTCGGTAAGCATCACCGAAAGTTATGGGTCTTTTTGCAAATTTTATTTGGAGTTTGTGTTTTTCTTTCATCATTGTCTTGATTTCACTTGTAATATAAAGTTTGGCGATAGATAAATTTTGTACTAACTTAGTCTTGAGGGGGAAGCATTTATCAAAGCAATCATTGAAGATGCAAGAGAAGTTGCAACAGCTCACTTTAGGGTTGTCGGAGGCATAGAAAATCCCACTTAGCATTCATTAGGTTGTTTTCAAACAGGAGCATGTTGTCGGCGCAGTAGTCTCTGTATTTTATTGTGTCTTTACTAAACCTTTCAGGTCTTGTGGCTGTTTTATACATGGCAAAAACTGGCAAGAGATCCGAGATATTGTTATAAATAATTCCACTTTCTAGATTGTTAGGAGTGTTGTTAGTCCAGATAATCTATCACAGTGGAAGAGGTAGCAGTTACTTCAGTGGGGAAGGAGTTACGTCACAGGAGAGGGGAAGGAGTTACGTCATAGGAGAGGGATGGAGAAGGGAACTACGTCACAGAGGTGTTATGTTACCACGCTGGGTTTAATATATTTTTGGACGAGGTAAAATTATTATCGAGGTGAAAGCAATAGAGAGAGAGAGAGAGAGAGAGAGAGAGGTGTAATATTGTGTGGGTAATGATATAGAGAGTATGGGAGAGGTGAGTCAACTGCTGTTTGTAGATGATGCTGTTCTAGTGGTTGTTTCAGTTGACAGGTTATAAGTGTGAGTGTATCAGTGTGGGAGAGTGTAAGTGTATCAGTGTGGGAGAGTGTAAGTGTATCAGTGTGGGAGAGTGTAAGAGTATCAGTGTGGGAGAGTGTAAGTGTATCAGTGTGGGAGAGTGTAAGTGCATCAGTGTGGGAGAGTGTAAGTGTATCAGTGTGGGAGAGTGTAAGTGTATCAGTGTGGGAGAGTGTAAGTGTATCAGTGTGGGAGAGTGTAAGTGTATCAGTGTGGGAGAGTGTAAGTGTATCAGTGTGGGAGAGTGTAAGTGTATCAGTGTGGGAGAGTGTAAGAGTATCAGTGTGGGAGAGTGTAAGAGTATCAGTGTGGGAGAGTGTAAGTGTATCAGTGTGGGAGAGTGTAAGAGTATCAATGTTGGAGAATGTAAGTGTATCAGTGCGGGAGAGTAAGTATATCAATGTGTGAGAGTGTAAGTGCAATAATAATAATAATAATAATAATTTAGGGTTTATTGAAAGAGCATGGCAGCCGGAAGGCTGAAAATATACAGTTACATAATTGGGGAATGGGTCTCTTGATTTACAAATAATATACTAGTAACATAAGTGATACAAATATGATATATAATAACTAGGTGGGGAGAAGCTCAAACTACAGGGCATTTCAACATAGTGACAGTGCAAAAAGGAAGATTGACCAGTGAATACACTGGTTGATTACAAGTTATTGATAATTTTTGCAGTGGTTGGGACTGGGCTGTTGTTATAGCGATCAGTTCGTGCTCGTATGGGCTGGATGCGGTTGTGGTGTCGAACAACAATTCTCGGGCGAGGGATTTCAGGTGGTAGTAGGAGCCGGTGTCGAGGATGGTGCAGAAGCTTCTCACCAAATTTGCAGATGAGGTCGTGGTGATGGTCAGTGAGAACCGAGAGGGTCAGTGTGTTGAGCGCTTCTGGATATGTGGAGTAGGAAGGGGAGAGAATAATCTTGCATGCCCTCTTTTGCACTTTTTCTAGGTGTTTACGTTGTGTGGCATTTAGGGAGGAAGACCAGGTAGGGGAGGCATAGGTGAGCTTGGGAAGTGTGAATGTTGAGTAAACACTGAGGAGCTCGGGGGCAGGAACTCCGAGGGACTTCAGTGTGTGTGTGTGTGTGTGTGTGTGTGTGTGTGTGTGAGCGTATAAGTGTGTCAGTGTGGCAGAGTGTGTACATCAACACGCGTGAGTGTGTCAATGTCTGAGAATGTAAGCGTAAGTGCATCAGTACGGCAGAGTGTGTAATTACAAGTCCTAGTGTGCGTGCGTGCGTGTGTGTGTGTGTGTGCGTGTGCGTGTGTGTGTGTGTGTGCATCAATATGGAAGGTTGTGTACTGGTAAAGATTTTAGAATAAACAACAACAAAAATACAGTAATTTATAAGTGGAGAAGGAAGGCGGCGGCGGGGAGGGGGGGGAGGGGGGTATGCACCTCAAGGGAGATAGAATAACGTAAGAATGAATGACAATGAATGAGAAGAAAATGTGTGTGTGAGTGTAGTGAGTATGTGTGTCGTGTATGTATGTAGTGTATGTATGAATGTATGTAGTGTATGTATGTATGTATGTGTATATATGTGTGTATCTGTCTGTATGTATGTATTTCATCATATTTCCCGTCACTCTGCAATAAGTGGTATGGAACTTAAAGAATTATATAAAAGAACTAACTCACTTATAGATTACAGAGCGTTAACACATCATTGTTATTATTATGAAACATTATGATATCATCCCTCTGAAGCATGGCCACCTGCAGCCTGTGTGTGTGTGTGTGTCTGTAACACTACCCGCCGTGTCCCTTCTTGGGGGGGGGGGGGGGTGGAGGTACAGGAGGAGGAGAAGAAAATTAAGGGATGGAGAGGAATTGGGTGTAGGAGGAGGAGGGCGGGGGGGGGGGGAGGAAGAGGGTATAGGAGGGTTAATATAGTATAGGAGGAGGAGGAGGAGGAAGAAGATATTAGAGGAGGAGGAGAGGAGAAGATAAGGAGAGGGATGAGGAGGAACAGGGTAAAGGAAGAGAAAGAAGAGGGGTAAAGAGAAGGAAGAAGAGGTAAGAGGAAACGGTAGGAAGAAGAAGACAACGAAGGAAGAACTAATTGAAGAGTTAAACAGATGATGTGTTGGAGGAGTAAAGTAAGGAAGGGGAAGAGGAGGAGGAGAGTGCGTGGAAGAAGAGGAGCGGTTGGGGGAGGCGAGGGCTTGGAGAGGAAGAGGTGAAGGATAAGAGGGAGGAAAAGAATAAATAAAGGCGAGGGAACAGAGATAGAGAGGTGGAAGTGGGATGAGTTAGAGTTTTATTTAGTTTAACAAATTTATTGACAAAGCTTGGAGTACAGTTTGCCTATTGTGAGTAATTCAGCCAGGTCTTGACACTGAGGGTGTTATCACTGCCACGCAGGACAGAGGTTCATACACAAAGAAATACATCATATTCATTAGCAGTATATATAGGTCAGAGTCATGTGGGTGATGTCACTGTTCACTGCCACGCAGGACAGAGGTTCATACACAAAGAAATACATCATATTCATTAGCAGTATATATAGGTCAGAGTCATGTGGGTGATGTCACTGTTCACTGCCATGCAAGACAGTGGTTCATATACATTGGAGTCATATTCTAATTGAAGACTCATCAGTGTGGGCTAGCAAATTTGTGATAAACAGCAAGAATGTCCCCAAGCATCCCCGATTCAATGTAGTAATTACAAAGTTCATGATACAATAAGCCAGGTAGCCTGAAGTCTTTGACAGTGTCACATTCAATAATATAGTGTTCAAGTGTATGCTTTAAAGGTTTATCACAAAGTTTACATGCTGAGTGTTCCGGTATGGGTGTGTCTGTATCCTCGCCTAATTCTGGCCACGACTACATCACATTGTCTGGTTCTGTCCTTATGCCGGCCATACCGGTACCTCTTGTCGTGAGAGGAGTGGGGTGAGTGAGTGGGATGGATGAGGGGGGTTGGTAAGGTGAAGGTGTTAGGTGCTAATGAAGGTGTTAGGTGCTAATGAAGGGGAGATGAGTGGGGTGAGGGGTAGTGAGTGGGGTGAGGAGTAGTGAGTGGGGTGAGGAGTAGTGAGTGGGGTGAGGGTTAGTGAGTGGGGTGAGGGTTAGTGAGTGGGGTGAGGGGTAGTGAGTGGGGTGTGGGGTAGTGAGTGGGGTGAGGGGTAGTGAGGGGTGAGCGGTAGTGAGGGGTGAGCGGTAGTGAGTGGGGTGAGGGGTAGTGAGTGGGGTGAGGGGTAGTGAGTGGGGTGAGGGGTAGTGAGTGGGGTGAGGGGTAGTGAGGGGTTGTGAGTGGTTGTGAGTGGGGTGAGGGGTTGTGAGTGGTTGTGAGTGGGGTGAGGAGTAGTGAGTGGGGTGAGGAGTAATGAGTGGGGTGAGGAGTAATGAGTGGGGTGAGGAGTAGTGAGTGGGGTGAGGAGTAGTGAGTGGGGTGAGGGGTGGTGAGGGGTAGTGAGTGGGGTGAGGGGTAGTGAGTGGGGTGAGGAGTAGTGAGTGGGGTGAGGGGTTGTGAGTGGTTGTGAGTGGGGTGAGGAGTAGTGAGCGGGGTGAGGGGTAGTGAGTGGGGTGAGGGGTAGTGGGCGGTGTTGGGGGCAGGTTCACGTGCTCAGTGCGTGGTGGTGGGTCACGCTGCCTGCCCACCTCCATGACGTCACCCAGTACACTCACCCCACCACACCTGCCAGACTTCTCCACACACCTGTACTACACCTGCCAGACTTCACACACCCCACCACACCTGCCAGACTTCTCCACACACCTGTACTACATCTGCCAGTCTTCTCCACACACCTGTACCACACCTGCCAGACTTCTCCACACACCCCACCACACCTGCCAGACTTCTCCACACACCTGTACCACACCTGCCAGACTTCTCCACACACCTGTACTACATTTGCCAGTCTTCTCCACACACCTGTACCACACCTGCCAGACTTCTCCACACACCTGTACCACACCTGCCAGACTTCTCCACACACCTGTAATACACCTGCCAGACTCCTCCACGCACACACACACACACCTGTACCACACCTGCCAGACTCCTCCACGCACACACACACACACATACACACACACACCTGTACCACACCTCCCAGACTTCTCAACACACACACACACACACCTGCTAGACTTCACACACACACACACACCTGCTATACTTCACACACACACACACACACACACACACACACCTGCTATACTTCACCCCCACCTGTACCACACCTCCCAGACTTCTCAACACACACACACACACACACACCTCCAACACCTGCTTCTACACCCTGGCTTAACCTTGCACTCATGCTAATCATTTAATATAATAATCTCTCTCTCTCTCTCTCTCTCTCTCTCTCCATCCTTCAGTCAGTTCGACGTTCCGTCCTTTCGTCCGTCCGTCCGTGCGTCTTTCTCTTCTTTTGTGTGTGTGTATGTGTGTGTACAGTATGTGTGTGTGTGTGTTAGTGTGTTATCAGGAGGCGGCGACATCTGGGCGCCAGTAGTGTTATCTTGTGTGTGTGTTGGTGACTCACGCCCTGATAACACCCCTTAAGGGGGAGTGGAAGGGTGGCCAGGGGGAGATAGTGACGCTGAGAGAAGAGGGGGGGGGAGGGGAGATGGAAAAGGGTGACGGATACGCATGATGGGAAAGAAAAGGTGGTCAACCGTGGACGAAAAGAGAGGGAGGGGTGAGAGGGGAGAGAGAGAGAGGTGGAGGGAGGAGAGAGAGAGAGAGAGAGATAGAGAGAGGGAGAGGGAGGTGTGTGTGTGTGTGTGTGTGATTTAAAAATACACTTACACAATAATTTATCCCAGTACGATAAAAAAAAAAAATTCACTTCCCAACGTGTAAAAAAAAAAACATTGTGTTCAGATGTGTTGGTGCGCTGTAAACTAAGTGAAGCAACCATGGGCCCAAGAGCAGCACCTTGTCCCAGCACTGTGTCATTTTAGGGTTCTTGTTTTACCTTCTGCATATTGTCTTGAAGTCTTACGTTAGAACTCTATATCAACATCGTCGTCATTATCATCACCATCATCATCACCGCCACCATCATCACCGCCACCACCATCATCCTCCTGTTATCAGCTCACTATACTGGCTAAGGACCTTCCCACAGTCACCTGCCGCCCTCAGGTCTCTTCCTCAGTAAGCACCTCCATGATACACACTGATTTCATTCTTTTATCTTACCAGTGATAATATTTCTAGGTCTTTTCTTATCTCTTGGGATCTAATGTGTGTGTGGGGGGGGGGGGAGGGGGGGGGAAGGGTGTGTGTGTGTGTGCGGGGGAGGGGGGTGTGTGTGTGGGGGGGGGAGGAGAAGGGTGTGTGTGTGGGGGGGGGGGTGATCTCTCCTTGGCCACTGTTGATGTCCTCTTCTTGCACTACCTCTTCCTGCTGTCGTTACATTCCCTCACACCTTGCAATAATACCTGAATCTATCCCCCTCTCGCCTCGCCCCCTCTCGCCTCGCCCCCTCTCGCCTCGCCCCCTCTCGCCTCGCCCCTTCCCACTTCACCCCCTCCTAGTTAATTTAATTACACATGAAGATTTAATAACTTTTGTTACCTGGGAAGTTTGGTTTGGTTGGGTTGGGTTGGGTTTGGTTTAGTTAGGTCTGGTTTGGTTTAATTAGGTCTGGTTGGGTTTGGTTGGGTTTGGTTGGGTTGGGTTGGGTTGGGTTGGTTTTCGAGGAGGAGCTTGAAGTTTGCGTCACTCTTGCATTCAGTTGCCAGGAGTCAACATTGTTCAGACCTTTATATTTTTGTAGGAGTAAGGGGCCTTGTTGTTGTTGTACTTATTGTTATTTTTTCAGCTATTGTGATTGTTGTAGTTATTGTTGTTATTGTAAATAGTGTGTGGACGTCTGACGTAAGTTCTTCAATTGTACGGCAGTTTCATATTTTTTTCTTCATTTTACTTGACTGGTTTTCCCCATGGTGATACCGGTTATATTCTCTCTCTCTCTCTCTCTCTCTCTCTCTCTCTCTCTCTCTCTCTCTCTCTCTCTCCCTACCACCATCCCACCTTCCTTCCCTCCCAATTTCCCTCTTTCCCTCCTCCCTTCCTTTATCCCAACCTTTCCTCCTTCCCTCCATTCCATCTCCCTCCCACCCTCCCCGCCCCCTCTCCCCTTCCTCCCCGCCCCCTCCCCCTTTCTCACGATTCCTCCCATCTACTTTCCCTCCCTCTCTCTCCCTTACTTTCCCACCCTCCTTCCCACCCTACTTTCCCTCCCTCCTTCCCACCCTACTTTCCCTCCCTCCTTCCCTCTCTATCTTCAGGTCAGAGGGAGGGAGGGATGACTCACCATAGAGCCCATCTCACGTTATCACAGGCAGGGATACACGTCCTTATCGCTCTTAATCTCGCCTGTTTTATTTTTATCTTTTATTTATTTATTTTATTTTTTATTTTTTCATCGTACAAATCCTGGTTTATTAATATACTTATTTCTTATCACAGTTCGTTCCTCCTGATATGTCGGTGGTCAGGGGGAGAGAGAGAGAGAGAGAGAGAGAGAGAGAGAGAGAGGCAGTATGTGTTTGTTTGTATGTGTTTGTAAGTATGTGTACCTCTATGTATGTTTGTATGTGTTTGTAAGTATGTGTACCTCTATGTATGTTTGTATGTGTTTGTAAGTATGTGTACCTCTATGTATGTCTGTATGTGTTTGTAAGTATGTGTACCTCTATGTATGTTTGTATGTGTTTGTAAGTATGTGTACCTCTATGTATGTTTGTATGTGTTTGTAAGTATGTGTACCTCTATGTATGTTTGTATGTGTTTGTAAGTATGTGTACCTCTATGTATGTTTGTATGTGTTTGTAAGTATGTGTACCTCTATGTATGTTTGTATGTGTTTGTAAGTATGTGTACCTCTATGTATGTTTGTATGTGTTTGTAAGTATGTGTACCTCTATGTATGTTTGTATGTGTTTGTAAGTATGTGTACCTCTATGTATGTCTGTATGTGTTTGTAAGTATGTGTACCTCTATGTATGTTTGTATGTGTTTGTAAGTATGTGTACCTCTATGTATGTTTGAAAAAAGAGAGAAAGAGTAAGAAAAAAATGAAGAAATTTAGAAGAAAATAACGAGACAAAGAAACACAGACGCAACACCAAGACAACACACAGGTGAAAAAAACAACACTAACACTCCTTACCTCTGTGGCCGGCGAGGTGTTGCACGGTCTCGACCTGTCTGTTGTGTTACCACTGTCTCGACCTGTCTGTTGTGTTACCACTGTCTCTACCTGTCTGTTGTGTTACCACTGTCTCAATCTGTCTATCATGCTACCACTGTCTCTACCTGTCTGTTGTGTTACCACTGTCTCTACCTGTCTGTTGTGTTACCACTGTCTCTACCTGTCTGTTGTGTTACCACTGTCTCTACCTGTCTGTTGTGTTACCACTGTCTCTACCTGTCTGTTGTGTTACCACTGTCTCAATCTGTCTATCATGCTACCACTGTCTCTACCTGTCTGTTGTGTTACCACGGTCTCTACCTGTCTGTTGTGTTACCACGGTCTCTACCTGTCTGTTGTGTTACCACGGTCTCTACCTGTCTGTTGTGCTACCACGGTCTCTACCTGTCTGTTGTGTTACCACTGTCTCTACCTGTCTGTTGTGTTACCACTGTCTCTACCTGTCTGTTGTGTTACCACTGTCTCTACCTGTCTGTTGTGTTACCACGGTCTCTACCTGTCTGTTGTGTTACCACGGTCTCTACCTGTCTGTTGTGTTACCACTGTCTCAATCTGTCTATCATGCTACCACTGTCTCTACCTGTCTGTTGTGTTACCACGGTCTCTACCTGTCTGTTGTGTTACCACTGTCTCTACCTGTCTGTTGTGTTACCACTGTCTCTACCTGTCTGTTGTGTTACCACTGTCTCTACCTGTCTGTTGTGTTACCACGGTCTCTACCTGTCTGTTGTGTTACCACGGTCTCTACCTGTCTGTTGTGTTACCACTGTCTCTACCTGTCTGTTGTGTTACCACTGTCTCTACCTGTCTGTTGTGTTACCACGGTCTCTACCTGTCTGTTGTGTTACCACGGTCTCTACCTGTCTGTTGTGTTACCACTGTCTCTACCTGTCTGTTGTGTTACCACTGTCTCTACCTGTCTGTTGTGTTACCACTGTCTCTACCTGTCTGTTGTGTTACCACTGTCTCTACCTGTCTGTTGTGTTACCACTGTCTCTACCTGTCTGTTGTGTTACCACTGTCTCTACCTGTCTGTTGTGTTACCACTGTCTCAATCTGTCTATCATGCTACCACTGTCTCTACCTGTCTGTTGTGTTACCACGGTCTCTACCTGTCTGTTGTGTTACCACGGTCTCTACCTGTCTGTTGTTACCACTGTCTCTACCTGTCTGTTGTGTTACCACTGTCTCTACCTGTCTGTTGTGTTACCACGGTCTCTACCTGTCTGTTGTGTTACCACTGTCTCTACCTGTCTGTTGTGTTACCACTGTCTCTACCTGTCTGTTGTGTTACCACTGTCTCTACCTGTCTGTTGTGTTACCACTGTCTCTACCTGTCTGTTGTGTTACCACGGTCTCTACCTGTCTGTTGTGTTACCACGGTCTCTACCTGTCTGTTGTGTTACCACTGTCTCTACCTGTCTGTTGTGTTACCACTGTCTCTACCTGTCTGTTGTGTTACCACTGTCTCTACCTGTCTGTTGTGTTACCACTGTCTCTACCTGTCTGTTGTGTTACCACGGTCTCTACCTGTCTGTTGTGTTACCACTGTCTCTACCTGTCTGTTGTGTTACCACTGTCTCTACCTGTCTGTTGTGTTACCACTGTCTCTACCTGTCTGTTGTGTTACCACGGTCTCTACCTGTCTGTTGTGTTACCACTGTCTCTACCTGTCTGTTGTGTTACCACTGTCTCTACCTGTCTGTTGTGTTACCACGGTCTCTACCTGTCTGTTGTGTTACCACTGTCTCTACCTGTCTGTTGTGTTACCACTGTCTCTACCTGTCTGTTGTGTTACCACTGTCTCTACCTGTCTGTTGTGTTACCACGGTCTCTACCTGTCTGTTGTGTTACCACGGTCTCTACCTGTCTGTTGTGTTACCACGGTCTCTACCTGTCTGTTGTGTTACCACTGTCTCTACCTGTCTGTTGTGTTACCACTGTCTCTACCTGTCTGTTGTGTTACCACTGTCTCTACCTGTCTGTTGTGTTACCACGGTCTCTACCTGTCTGTTGTGTTACCACTGTCTCTACCTGTCTGTTGTGTTACCACTGTCTCTACCTGTCTGTTGTGTTACCACTGTCTCTACCTGTCTGTTGTGTTACCACGGTCTCTACCTGTCTGTTGTGTTACCACTGTCTCTACCTGTCTGTTGTGTTACCACTGTCTCAATCTGTCTATCATGTTACCACTGTCTCTACCTGTCTATCATGTTACCCCTGTATCTACCTGTCTGTTATGTTACCACTGTCTCTACCTGTCTGTTGTGTTACCACTGTCTCTACCTGTCTATCATGTTACCAATGTCTCTACCTGTCTGTTGTGTTACCAATGTCTCTACCTGTCTATCATGTTACCAATGTCTCTACCTGTCTGTTGTGTTACCACTGTCTCTACCTGTCTATCATGTTACCCCTGTATCTACCTGTCTATCATGTTACCACTGTCTCTACCTGTCTGTTATGTTACCACTGTCTCTACCTGTCTATCATGTTACCACTGTCTCTACCTGTCTGTTATGTGACCACTGTCTCTACCTGTCTATCATGTTACCACTGTCTCTATCTGTCCATCATGTTACCACTGTCTCTACCTGTCTATCATGTTACCACTGTCTCTACCTGTCTATCATGTTACCACTGTCTCAATCTGTCTATCATGTTACCACTGTCTCTACCTGTATCATGTTACCACTGTCTCTACCTGTCTATCATGTTACCACTGTCTCTACCTGTCTATCATGTTACCACTGTCTCAATCTGTCTATCATGTTACCACTGTCTCTACCTGTATCATGTTACCACTGTCGCTACCTGTATCATGTTACTACTGTCTATCTGTCTATCATGTTACCCCTGTCTCTACCTGTATCATGTTACCACTGTCGCTACCTGTATCATGTTACTACTGTCTATCTGTCTATCATGTTACCAATGTCTCTACCTATCTGTCATGTTACCACTGTCTCTACCTGTCTATCATGTTACTACTGTCTATCTGTCTATCATGTTACCAATGTCTCTACCTATCTATCATGTTACCACTCTCTCTACCTGTCATGCCATAGAAAACGGAGATGATGTTGATTAGCAGGAACCTTGAAGCAACACCTGGTGGAGGGGGGGGGGGGAAGAGTAGTAGTAGTAGTAGTAGTAATAGTAGTAGTAGTAGTAATAATAGTAGTAGTAGTAGTAGTAAGCAAAGGGGTCAGTTTCAGGATACCCAAACGCCTTATCTAGCCCTCTCTCTCTCTCTCTCTCTCTCTCTCTCTCTCTCTCTCTCTCTCTCTCTCTTAACCCCTCCTACCTCCTGTCTCCTTTCAATCCCATCCTCCTCCCCCCCCCTTTCTTTCCCCCTCCTTCACCTCACTACCCTCCCTCAACTCTCCACCTTTCCTCCCTCCCCTCCCCCTCCTCACCTCCCCCTCCTCACCTCCCCCCTCCCCCTCCTCACCTCCCCCCTCCCCCTCCCCCCCTCACTATTCTGGGAACACGGTTATCTGTCAATATATTCCCCTCCAATATTAGGGAAATGAACAACAACAAAAAATATTACACCAAAAATAGCCTATGTAGATCCTGCTTACTCTCTCTCTCTCTCTCTCTCTCTCTCTCTCTCTCTCTCTCTCTCTCTCTCTCTCTCTCTCTCCTTGTATCATTCATTCTCCATGTGTTTTGTTTAACTGTCTCTTTCTGTCGCTGTCTGTCTCTCTGTCTACCTACCTATCTTTCTTATTCACCTAATGGCCACTCACTAGAGGTGGCCACGTCGAGGGAAGGTGGCCACGTCGAGGGAAGGTGGCCACGTCGAGGGAAGGTGGCCAGTGTCTCATTCCTCCATTGTTCTTGAAAGTGTTCTCAAGGGTTACATTGAAGCCCTGTACTGTTGTTGTTGATGATGCCACAGCTTGAGTTGGTAGACTGTCTATATCTGTCTGTCTGTCTGTCTGTCTGTGTCTGCCTCTCTGTTGTCTCTTTCTGTGTGTGCCGGAGTGAGTTTGCTTGCTTGTGTGTGTGTTTGTGTGTATTTGCTTGCTTGCTTTGTGTGTGTCTGCGTGCGTGCCTGTGTGTGTGAGTGTGTGGCGTGACAGTAGCATTACCCAGAAACTGCCCCACACCTCAAACAAGGAGCATTACTTAACTAGTTCACAGTAGCCAGTAGCCGGTGGTGTGGTGTGGCGTGTTGTGTGTGATTCAGCCTCGGAAATATCCCTCCTGTGACGAGAGAGAGAGAGAGAGAGAGGCTGTTAAGTATGGTGTTTAGGGCAAGTCAATATAATAATAATAACAATAATAATAGTAATAACAACAATAATAACAACTACAATAACAATATTAATAGCAATGATGATAATAACAATCACAATACTACTACTACTAATAACAATAATGATAACAAGAATAATAACAACAATAACATTAATAATAATAAAAATAACAATAATGTCATAGATATTAACAGACAGACAGACAGACAAACGAACGGACAGACGACCCTGAAAAGAGAAATAAAAGTTTTAATAAGAAAATTTTAAATCAGTCAAGTTTTTTATTTATTTTTTTTAATGTTTTATGGTGTGGTTTAGGTAATGGGGTGAGGGTGGAGTGAGAGAGAGAGAACAGGTGTACCTCTCTCTCTCTCTCTAGATAGATAGATAGATAGATAGATAGATAGATAGACAACCTCAGAAACATTATTAGATAGATTGACAGTAATTCCCAGGGGTAGTGGCGTGAGGCTGTGTGTGTGTGTGTGTGTGTGTGTGTGTGTGTGTTCGTCTCTTCCTCTTCTCTTTTCCTCCTCCTTTCCTCCTCCTTTCCTCCTCTTTTCCTCCTCTTTTCCTCTTTTCCTTTTCTCTCTCTTCTTCTAATCATTCCTTCTTTCCTTCCTTCTTTTTTCTTCCTTTCTTTCGTCACACTCTCCCTTCATTCCTCCTATTCTTCCTACTTTTCCATCCTCTCTTCCTACTTCCATCCTTCCTTCCCATCCTTCCTTCCTTCCATTCCTTTCCTCTTACTCTCCCTCTTTCCCTCCCTCTTCTCTACCTATCTCCTCTATCTCTTAAACACACACACACACACACACACACTGGAAATGCCATCCCTCAGTGACCTCCACCACCAAGCACTGGAAAGGTTTGGCAGCCAACTAATGCACCACCCTCATCATCGCCACCTCCTGCCACCTGCAATCCCACGCCCACCTCGCGCAGTCCGCTACTGCAACAAAATTCAGCCCATAAGAGCCCGCACCGGTTGATATAACAATAGCACCATCCCATCTATTGTTAAAATAATAAACAACTCCTGATTTATGTACTGTACAGCCCTGTAAATGTATTCAATGCATATTATATCATTATGTCTAAATCAAATGTACAGTAAGTGTATATTTTTAGCCACCGGCTGCAACTCTATTAATAAACCGTTTATTATTATTATTATTATTATTATTATTACTACACACACACACACACACATACACATCCTGAACCCATGCATGATGTCTGTCTCGTGGGTCTGCAGGCATCACACATCATAGACAGGTTGGAATATGACAGATAGACAGATCCCCCCCCCCCTGATCCACACACTGCCGGTACTAACTCAAAACCACAACAAGATTTCAATGGGATTTAGTCCAGGGTCATTTAATCTACAGCCGGGATTTATCAAGGTTAATCCAGCTGTAAGTATTTAATCCGCCACATGACCCGAATTGGTGGATTTATGGGTATGTGAGGGGGGGGGGGGGTTATATATGGTCGTAGGTGTTGAAGGTGAAAGTTTATTACGCAGAAAGTTCCAGCTATGTATTGGGTCACCTGAAGATTAGACACCCTAGTTTATTTCACCTGATGATTAAATGTCCTTACAATAACCTAACCTAACCTAGCCTGACCTGAACTAACCTAACCTGACCTGAACTAACCTAACATGACCTAACCTAACCATACCTAACCTAACCTAACCATACCTAGCCTGACCTGAACTAACCTAACCTAACATGACCTAACCATACCTAACCTAACCATACCTAGCCTGACCTGAACTAACCTAACCTAACCTAACATGACCTAACCATACCTAACCTAACCATACCTAGCCTGACCTGAACTAACCTAACCTAACATGACCAAACCATACCTAACCTAACCATACCTAGCCTGACCTGAACTAACCTAACCTAACCATACCTAACCTAACCTAACCATACCTAGCCTGACCTGAACTAACCTAACCTAACATGACCTAACCATACCTAACCTAACCATACCTAGCCTAACCTAACCATACCTAGCCTGACCTGAACTAACCTAACCTAACATGACCTAACCATACCTAGCCTAACCTTACCTAGCCTGACCTGAACTAACCATGCCTAGCCTAACCTAACCATACCTAGCCTGACCTGAACTAACCATACCTAACCTAACCATACCTAGCCTGACCTGAGCTAACCATACCTAGCCTGACCTGAACTAACCATACCTAGCCTAACCTAACCATACCTAGCCTGAGCTGAACTAACCAAACCTAACATGACCAAACTGTACCTAACCTAACCATACCTAGCCTAACCTTACCTAGCCTGACCTGAACTAACCATACCTAGCCTAACCTAACCATACCTAAAGGAGAGGCTGGACGAGTAAAGCCAGTGGCTGACGAAAAATCAAGCGAGTGGAAAATTGTGAGTGGTGGGAAGACAAAGCTTTTGGTGAAGAAGCACACCAAGGATACGACAACAACGACAACAACAGCTAAGTGTACCAACCCGTTCAGTCCCTTGATAGACGAATTGGACGTTAGTACAGTCAGGGACAGGGATGACAAGGAAGGTATAAAAACTTTAATTGTTGGTGACTCACAGGTAAGGTACATGGACAGGGCCTTTTGTGGTAAAAACAAAAATAGGATGAGGGTGTGTTTGCCAGGAGCTGGGGTGGGGGATATAATTGACAGGATGGACAATATCTTGTCTGGTAATGGGAACAAACCCATTATCTGCCTCAGTGCAGGAGGCAATGATATTGGCCGGTGTAGGAGCGAGGAACTTCTTGATAAGTTCAAGGCAGCCATAGATCGTATTAGGACTAAGGGAGGGATCCCTATCATATGCGGTGTCCTGCCTAGAAGGAGAGTTGGCAGTGAATGGTTGTCAAGGGCAGTTGGTGTTAACGACCGTCTTGACAGATATTGCAAGTCAATATCAGTCCCATTCATTGACAACTGGGACAACTTCTATGGCAGAAGGGACCTTTATGCTAGGGATGGGGTGCACCTGTCTAGGGATGGAGTAGCAACCCTGGCTGGGGCTCTAGAGAGGGCAGTTCAAAAGATATCGAAGTCTTTAAACTGCTAAGAGAACATAGGGGCACGGGGGTGGAGGAGACTGCAGTGGGAGCGGGTAAACAAGGCGAAAGATTACAGGGAAATAGTGTTAGGAATGATGACATAACTAAATTAGACAGGGAGTTTAAAACTAAACGCGGTAAGGGAAGGACTCAGAACACGACTAACTTAAATGTATATTACGCGAACAGTAGAAGTATGAGAAACAAAATGGATGATATTAGGGCCTTGGTATGTACAGAAGAAATCGATATAATTGCATTCACTGAAACATGGATCAACCTAGACACACGTGAATTACCAGTCGAATACCAAATTGCGGGTTACAAACTGTTCCATACCGATAGGCAGACCAGGAAAGGAGGCGGAGTAGCAATCTATGTTAGGGATAATCTGAAGTGTGAAATAAATAAGGAAATAAAAACTGAGAGGAATACAGAAACAATTTGGATAGAATTAAGCGACGGTCGGGAAAAATTAATCACAGGAGTAATATATAGACCCCCCAATCTTGACAGAGTCAATGAGCGACTTATCTGGGATGAAATGCGCAGGGCTTCCATACACAACAAAGTCTGTATAGTAGGCGACTTTAACCTTGGCCAAATAGATTGGACCGACCTTACGGGAAACTCAGAATCAGAGGATTTTCTCGAGACGATCCAGGACTGTTTCCTAAGTCAACATATAACCGAACCCACACGGGGTAATAATATATTGGATTTAGTTTTGTCAAACAGAGAAAACCTCATTAGCAATGTCGAGGTAGGGAACGAACTTGCAAACAGCGATCACAAAGAAATTCGATTCCAGTTAGATTTTCAGGGCAGACGTAAGGAAAATTCCACTAAAGTACCAGATTTCAGAAGGGCAAACTTTGACAGTTTAAAGAGGCAGCTAAGAGAGGGGGTGTCGCGCTTGGCCGTGAACCTGACAGATGACACCGACCTGATAACGAGATCTGAGATTGCCGAGTTCCACGACAATTTAAATAGTGAGTTACTTAATGCACAAAGGCAGAACATACCATACAAAAAACTCAGATCAAACAACAATGACCCTAAATGGATAAATAATTATTTAAAGAACATCATTGGCCAAAGGAAGGCTATAGGTAGAAGGATAAATCGTGGCGAAATTCACCTCCGGGACTATTATAGGGTATTGGCGAGTAGGGTTAAAACCGAGATAAGGAAAGCAAAGAGGAATAATGAGGTAAGGATAGCAAGGGAGGCAAAGACAAACCCCAAAGGATTCTACCAAATGTACCAAACTAAAACACGAGAAAAGATTGGACCAATACGGTCAGACTCCGGCGAGCTCACTGATAACGACGGAGAAATGAGCAATAATTTGAATAAATATTTTTCAACAGTTTTCACCAGCGAAAATTTAAACATGATACCCGAGGCACCGACTCTATTCAGAGATAGTGAAGAAAACAAATTAAGTGAGATAGTAGTGACTAGTAACGATGTTAGTAAGCAAATAGACAAACTAAAGCCTAATAAGTCACCTGGTCCCGATGAGATATTTGCCAGAGTATTAAAGGAATGTAAGGAAGAGCTTAGTATGCCCTTAGCAAAGTTGTTTAACATGTCCTTAAAAACAGGTGTAGTACCAGAATCCTGGAGGATAGCGAATGTAATACCGATCTTCAAGAAGGGGGATAGATCACTATCCTCTAACTACCGCCCAATCAGTCTAACATCAATAGTAGGCAAATTACTGGAAGCAATCATTTCAAACTCTATTCGAAATCACCTGGAGAAGCACAGATTGATCAATGATTCCCAGCATGGCTTCACAAGCGGACGTTCTTGCCTAACTAATCTATTAACATTCTTTTCATCAGTTTTCGAATCAGTGGACGAGGGGCACAATTATGATGTGGTATATCTCGACTTTAGCAAAGCCTTCGACAGAGTACCCCACGAAAGACTAATTAGAAAGGTAGAAGCTCATGGCATCAAAGGTGACATCCTTAAATGGATTAGGGCGTGGTTACAGGACAGGAAACAGCGAGTGAGCATTAACGGCACTAAGTCCCATTGGAGCAACGTCACAAGTGGAGTTCCCCAAGGCTCAGTACTTGGACCATTATTGTTTATTATATACATAAACGACATAGATATCGGCATAGACAGCAACATAAGTAAATTTGCTGATGATACTAAAATAGGACGTGTTATCAAATCTGACGAGGACTCGGCAAAACTACAGGAGGATCTAAACAAATTTTTCGAATGGTCTGAAAAATGGCAGATGAAATTCAACATTGACAAATGTAAAGTACTCAGTATAGGGAATGTAAACAGGGAAACCAGATACCAGATGAACAACGATGCCATAGAGAAATCCGACTGCGAGAGAGATTTAGGAGTAATGATAAGTAGGAACCTTAAGCCAAGTAAACAATGTGTTTTTGCTCGTAACAAGGCTAATAAAGTACTTGGGTTCATACAAAGGAGTGTTAGTTACAAGACTAGCGAGGTCATCCTAAAACTGTATCTTGCTCTTGTGAGACCACACCTGGATTACGCAGTCCAGTTCTGGTCACCGTATTACAGAATGGATATAGAATCCTTGGAAAGAATCCAGAGGAGAATGACAAGACTAATCCCGGGTATCAGGAACCTTGAGTATAGAGACAGGTTAAAGCATCTTAATTTGCACTCCCTTGAGAGACGTAGAGCGAGGGGCGACCTGATAGAGGTGTATAAATGGAAGGCAGGGCTAAACAAAGGGGACATTACAAAGGTACTCAAATTATCCAACCAGGAGCGAACTCGTAACAATGGTTTTAAATTGGACAAATTTAGATTTAGGCGTGAAATAGGTAAACACTGGTTTGGAAACAGAGTAGTGGATGAATGGAACAAGTTACCAAATATCATCATTAACTCGAATACGCTGAATTGCTTCAAACATAGGTTGGATGCTCATATGAGCAATAGGGGTTGGGTGTAAACGGGACTGCCCAGTATGGGCCAATAGGCCCGCTGTAGTTTCCTCCATTCTTATGTTCTTATACCTAGCCTGACCTGAACTAACCATACCTACCCTGACCTGAACTAACCATACCTACCCTGACCTGAACTAACCATACCTAGCCTAACCACACCTAGCCTGAGCTGAACTAACCAAACCTAACTGTACCTAACCTAACCATACCTAACCTAACCTAACCTAACATGACCTAACTGTACCTAACCTAACCATACCTAGCCTAACCTTACCTAGCCTAACCTGAACTAACCAAACCTAGCATGACCTAACCATACCTAGCCTAACCTAACCTAACCATACCATACCTAGCCTGACCTGAACTAACCTAACCTAACCCAAAATGGTCTTACCCTAATTATATACTGTATGTTATAATATTTACACAGCATGGAGTATAATCCAAAACACAGAAATAAATATGGTGTATAATTGGGACACCTTACATACATACATAGGTACATACATACATACAAACAAAAATACTGTACAATACAAAACATACATACATACATACATACAAAAATACTGTACAATACAAAACATACATACATAAATACATACATATACACATAGAATTTATCATCTCTAAATTTGCATAATGTGTTACCTAGTGCAGCGTTAAGACAATTACCGGAGAGCTTCACGGTCCTGGCCGCAACTAATGACCACGGCCATATTATGGATTTATTTATTAGATACCATTTATTATTTATTTATTTATTAGAGTATTATTTATTTATTTATTTGTATTTATTAGATATTATTTATTTATTATTTATTTATTTATTTATTATTTATTTATTGGATATTATTTATTTATTTATTTGTTTAATTACACACACACACACACACACACGATGATGTTGTTAAATACTTTATATCACTATTAGCTCTCCTGTACCCTAGAGAACCTCCCCTCCCCTCCCCTCCCCTCCCCTCCACTCCACTCCCCTCCCCTCCCCTCCCCTCCACTCCCCTCACTCCCCTCCACTCCCCTCCACTTGTCAATAAACACCAGGTATATATTGACGTTAGGGCGGAATTCCCTGTAAGTTCATTAATTAACCTCATACATATTCATATATTTATACATCCATACTTATACTGTACATCTGGACTTGTACTTCCATGGATATTCATTCCTACATACTCGTACATACTACATACTGTGCACTCAGTTCATACCTACACTCACATGCAGAGTTACTTAGACACACACGCAGTTCAAGCCTATACACGCACTTACATAGTTACACACACATATTGACTTACACAGAGATACACACGCATAATTCATACCTACACGCACATGTATAGTTACACACACAGATACACTGACACACACAGACACAGATACAACCACACTTCATACCTACACGCATATGCATAGTTACACACACACACACACACACACACAAACAAATACACTACACACACACACACAGGCTTCGCTGCTATTCACACAGGAACTGGATTTTAAGTGAATGAGAAGTGGGGTAACTCTGACTAACTGGGGAATAATGTGTGTGTGTGTGTGTGTGGGTGTGTGTGTGTGTGTGTGTGTGTGTGTGTGGGTGTGTGTGTGTGTGGGTGTGTGTGTGTGTGGGTGTGTGTGTGTGTGTGTGGGTGTGTGTGGGTGTGTAGTGTGTGTGTAGTGTGTGTATGTGTAGTGTGTGTGGGTGTGTAGTGTGTGTGTATGTGTAGTGTGTGTGTGTGTGTGTGTAGTGTGTGTGTATGTGTAGTGTGTGTGTCTGTGTCTGTGTGTGTGTGTGTGTGTGTTTCTGTGTAGTGTAGTGTGTGTGTAGTTTATTTAATAATAATAATAATAATAATAATAAACGGTTTATTAATAGAGTTGCAGCCGGTGGCTCAAAATATATAAACTTACAGGTGATTTAGACATAATGATATGCGTTCAATACATTTACAGGGCTGTACAGTACATAGATCAGGAGTTGTTTATTATTTTAACAATAGATGGGATGGTGCTATTCTTATATCTATCAGTGCGGGCTCTTATGGGCTGAATTTTGTTGTAGTGGCGGACTGCGCGAGGTGGGTGTGGGACTGCAGGTGGCAGTAGGTGGCGATGACGAGGATGGTGCAGTAGTCCTCTACCAAACCCTGCTAGTGCGTGGTGGTGGAGGTCACCGAGGGATGGCATTTCCAGGGTGGAGAGAGCGTTGTTGTAGCCCGAGTAGTCTGCGCCGATCATGTTTCTGCAGGCTGTGTGTGTGTTTCATTAATCTCTCATTTTAAAATTAAACAAAAGTGAGAGATAGGAGGATGTAGGGAGAAGAAGTGAGAGACGGAGAGAAAGAAGTTAGAGTTGGGAGGTAAGAGAGAAGGATGGAGAGAGGGTGAGATAGAAGTGGGAGACAGAGATAAGGATGGTAAGAAGTGAGAGACAAAAGGATGGTAGGTAATGTGAGACAAAGAGACGAGGAGGTAGGCAGTGAGAGACAAAGGAGTGGAGAGGTAGTTAGTGAGAGACAGACGAGGAGAGATAGAGTGAGTGGCGGCAGGTAATGAGACAAATGAATAGAGAGACAGAGAGAGAGGGAGAGACAAAGGGGTGAAGAGGTAGGTACAGAGAAAGAGTTTTAGTTTAACAAATTTATTGACAAAGCTTGGAGTACAGTTTGCCTATTGTGAGTAATTCAGTCAGGTCTTGACACTGAGGCGTGGTATCACTGCCACGCAGGACAGAGGTTCATACACAAAGAAATACATCATATTTATTAACATGAATCTGATATATATATATTATATATAATATATATATATATATATATATATATATATATATATTCATGTGGGTGATGTCACTGTTCACTGCCATGCAGGACAGAGGTTTGTACACAAAGAAATGCATCATGTTCATTGACAGTATATACAGGGAAAGAGAGGAGTTGGGTAGAGAGAAAAGGGTGGAGAGGCAGGTAATGAGAGACAGTGGAACAAAGACAGGTAGAGAGAGAGAGAGACGATGTGGTAGGCAGAGAGAGGTAAAGGGGGAAAGTCCCGTCACATTTCCCTGTCTGAGTCACCATCATCATCTTTGTGTAGTCACCGTGGTGTTGTCTGGCCGCCACAATACCTAGGTGCACCAACAGTCCTCTTAAACTACGACACAAAGACGGACCATCAGAACCTTCCTATACTATAATGTTCCTTGTTGATAACGTTACGTTCCTTGTGTCAGACTCACTTAAACTACGGCACAAAGGTGGATTCTCAAGGATAATAAACTCTTAATTCTTAGTTAAATCCTCAATGATTCTTAATATTTTTTTTTTCTCAAGGATTTTTTCACATTAAATCCTCAAAGGATAATATTTGTTAGACGCATCAGTATATTGACTCAGCTTGAAAATTGACACCAAGTCGAGGGAAGTTCGTGATTGGTCGAGTCGCGCATTGAGGAGTGGTTGGCGGATGGCAGGAGCTCGTGATTGGTCGAGTCGCACAGGGGGGGGGGGGGGGAGGGGAAATGACAACAAAATCCCGCTGATGATTTTCAACATTTTCTTTCATGTTAACAGACCTTCGTTATCAATGTGTTTTACGTGGTAACAACTATTACTTCTCCAGCTTCGGATACCATAGTAGATTAACACTAAATTGTTAATATTACTTGCAATTGCAGAATAAAGTGAAAATAAATTATGTAATGAAGAGCTCTAGATTACGTTACTTTCACGTTTATCCTCTTCACTACTGATCGGCTCGTTAGCCGCATGGGCGATCGGTCACGTCTCTGTTACGCACTGTTGGCAAGTACTGGACATGTACTGGCCCCGGGATGTACCTGAACCTGCTCCAGTGTTGGTCAAGTCTGGTCTTGAAAGAGCTCACACTCGGTGCCGTCACAACACTCTCTGGTAGATTGTTCCAAGAGTTTACAACTCTCACTCTGATAAAGTTTGTCCTCACACTTTTCTGGACTTGCGGCTTCTTCAACCTTGAGCTGTGACCCCTTGTGGGGCGAGCGTCCGCCAGCTCCAGGTAGGGACCGCTTAAAAGATGACGAACTGTAGATTAACCCAACACACCATCCCGCCAGCCAGTTAGTTCCCTTGATGGTGCCTGCCCTGGGTCCTGGTCACCAAGGTCATGCGAACGGGGTATAGTTAGTCCCCCTGGTGTACCCGTCCCATAGTGAAGGGGTTAGGGGGTGAAGGGGCTAGAGGAGTGAAGGGGCTAGGGGGTGAAGGGGCTAGAGGAGTGAAGGGGTTAGAGGGAGTGAAGGGGTTAGAGGAGTGAAGGGGTTAGAGGAGTGAAGGGGTTAGAGGAGTGAAGGGGTTAGGGGGTGAAGGGGCTAGAGGAGTGAAGGGGTTAGGGGGTGAAGGGGCTAGAGGAGTGAAGGGGTTAGAGGGAGTGAAGGGGTTAGAGGAGTGAAGGGGTTAGAGGAGTGAAGGGGTTAGAGGAGTGAAGGGGCTAGAGGAGTGAAGGGGTTAGGGGGTGAAGGGGCTAGAGGAGTGAAGGGGTTAGAGGAGTGAAGGGGCGAGAGGAGTGAAGGGGTTAGAGGAGTGAAGGGGTTAGGGGGTGAAGGGGTTAGGGGGTGAAGGGGTTAGAGGAGTGAAGGGGTTAGGGGAGTGAAGGGGTTAGGGGGTGAAGGGCTAGAGGAGTGAAGGGGTTAGGGGAGTGAAGGGGTTAGGGGGTGAAGGGCTAGAGGAGTGAAGGGGTTAGGGGGTGAAGGGGTTAGGGGGTGAAGGGCTAGAGGAGTGAAGGGGTTAGGGGGTGAAGGGGTTAGGGGGTGAAGGGCTAGAGGAGTGAAGGGGTTAGGGTAAGACTTGGAGCTATGGTGTTTTAATAAAGAGAGAGAGAGAGGCTCGAGGATAAGACCTCTCTCTCTCTCTCTCTCTCTCTCTCTCTCTCTCTCTCTCTCTATCCATCCCTATTCCTATCTCCATCTTTACTTTATCCATTTTCTCTATTTTTCGTATCTAATCTCATAATGGGAAGATGGAGAGAGAGAGAGAGAGGGAGGGGAAGAGGAAAGGAAGAGAGAGAGAGAGGATAAAGACGGAAAGAAGAAAGGAAGAGAGAGAGGAGACAGAGAAAGATAAAAGGAAGAGAGATAGAGAGAGAGAGTGAAGAATAATAGAGAGGAAGGGAGATAGAGAGAAAAGGAAGAGAAATAGCGAGGAAGAAGAGAGAGAGAGAGAGAGAGAGAGAGAGCTACCAGCCAGATATACATAAAAATTTAGTGAGATAATTAGGTAAACAAGAACCAAACAAACACTCGTACAAAGAAAGAGAAAATGACAGACACAGACACAGACAGACACAGACAGACACACAGACAGACACAGACAGAGACACAGACAGACACAGACAGAGACACAGACAGACACAGACAGAGACACAGGCAGACACAGACAGACACAGACAGAGACACAGACAGACAGAGACAGACACAGACGGACAGACAGACACAGACAGAGACACAGACAGAGACACAGGCAGACACAGACACAGACAGACACAGACGGACAGACAGACACAGACAGAGACACAGACAGAGACACAGACAGACACAGACAGAGACACAGACAGACAGACACAGACACAGACAGACAGACACAGACAGACAGACAGAGACACAGACAGAGACACAGACAGACACAGACAGACACAGACAGACACAGACAGACACAGACAGACAGACACAGACAGACACAGACAGACAGACACAGACAGAGACAGAGACACAGACAGCAGACACAGACAGACACAGACAGACACAGAGACAGACAGACAGACAGACAGACACAGACAGACACAGACAGAGACACAGGCAGACACAGACAGACACAGACAGAGACACAGACAGAGACACAGGCAGACACAGACAGACACAGACAGACAGAGACACAGACAGACACAGACAGAGACAGACAGAGACACAGACAGACACAGACAGAGACACAGACAGACAGACACAGAGACACAGACAGACACAGACAGAGACACAGACAGACACAGACAGACACACAGGCAGACACAGACAGACACAGACAGAGACAGAGACACAGACAGACAGAGACACAGACAGACAGAGACACAGACAGAGACACAGACAGACACAGACAGACAGAGACACAGACACAGGCAGACACAGACAGAGACACAGACAGACACAGACAGAGACAGACAGAGACACAGACAGACACAGACAGAGACACAGACAGACACAGACACAGACAGACACAGACACAGGCAGACACAGACAGACAGAGACACAGGCAGACAGACAGACAGACACAGACAGAGACAGACAGAGACACAGACAGAGACACAGACAGACACACAGACAGACACAGACAGACACAGACAGACAGAGACACAGACACACAGACACAGACACAGACACACAGACAGAGACACAGACAGACACAGACACACAGACACAGACAGACAGACACAGACAGAGACACAGACAGACACAGACAGACACGCACAGACAGCCAGCCACTCATGCAAGGACGTGTGTGGCTCATGATTCACTTAAGTTGCGACACGTAAGATGAATCTACTCCCGGAGGATGGTAAGGTGATGGTCTATATTATTTCACATGTACACATACACGCTCACATACACATAAATACACGCACATACACGTTCACATACACATAAATACACGCACATACACGCTCACATACACATAAATACAATCATACACGCTCACATACACATAAATACACGCACATACACGTTCACATACACATAAATACACACATACACGCTCACATACACATAAATACAATCATACACGCTCACATACACATAAATACACGCACATACACGTTCACATACACATAAATACACACATACACACTCACATACACATAGATACATACACATCCACTCTCACATACACATAAATACACACATACACGCTCACGTACACATAAATACACACACATACTCGCTCACATACACATAAATACACACATACACGCTCACATACACATAAATACACACATACACGTTCACATACACATAAATACACGCACATACACTCTCACATACACATAAATAAATACACGTTTACATACATATAAATACGCTCACATACACATAAATACACACATACACGTTCACATACATATAAATACACGCACATACGTCACATACACATAAATACACGCACATACATATAAATACACGCACATACACTCTCACATACACATAGATACATACACATACTCGCTCACATACACATAGATACATACACATACACGCTCACATACACATAGATTCACACACATACACGCTCACATACACATAAATACACGCACATCCACGCTCACATACACATAAATATACACACATACACGCTCACATACACATAAATACACACAAACACGCTCACATACACATAAATACATACACATCCACGCTCACATACACACAAATACACACATACACGCTCACATACACATAAATACACACATACACTCTCACATACAGATAAATACATACACGCTCACATACACATTAATACACGCACATACACGCTCACATACATATAAATACATGCACATACACTCTCACATACACATAAATACACACACATACACGCTCACATACACATAAATACACGCACATACGTCACATACACATAAATACACGCACATACACGCTCACATACATATAAATACATGTACATACACTCTCACATACACATAAATACACACACATACACGCTCACATACACATAAATACACGCACATACACGCTCACATACAGATAAATACATACACGCTCACATACACATTAATACACGCACATACACGCTCACATACACATAAATACATGCACATACACGCTCACATACACATAAATACTCACACATAAACGCTCACATACACATACACGCTCACATACACATAAATACATACATACACGCTCACATACACATAAATACATACACATACACGCTCACATACACATAAATACATACACATACACGCTCACATACACACACATACACGCTCATATACACATAAATACACACACACACGCTCACATACACATAAATACACACATACACGCTTACATACACATAAATACACGCACACATACACGCTCACATACACATAAATACACACACAATACACGCACAAACAATACCACACTAGTTAGGAATCGAACCCAGGAGGACTATTGAGATATACACGCACATAAAACACACGCACATGTGCACACACCGGACGTGAAGATGGGGGGGGGGGGGGGGGGAGCACCTCCGGTCACGTACAGTACAGGCAAATGGTCATGACCTCTACTGCCTCAACCTGACGTAGCGAACAACAGAGAAAAACAATAATGATAACAAAATCAACAAGAACAGTAACAACAAATGTGATATTAGTAAAACAAATATAATGTAATAGGAGTAGTAATAGTCATGAAAACTACTACTAGTAGTTGGTATCCACCTGACTTGCTGTATTCTGAGCTATTATGTGCTGGGCTCCCGTGAGCTTGACAGAGTTCTAATGTTCGGTGGCAATCCCACTTCTCCCAGTCTCGGTGGTAGTGCAAGGATTAACCTTTCTGCTGGGGTTAAGTGAAGGTGTTTCACTAATTTTGGAATAAAATTGACGCTGATGGCTTCTTCCAGAGGGCGGAGGAGGGGTCCGATATCAGGGATAGTGCGCATCAGGTAGTTCCAGCGATGCTCGACTCCATGGGTGAATACCGCAAAAGCTGCATGTGGCTCTGTGTTAGCAATATCAGACAGAGCTTGGAGTTCCTTCATCCACTCATTTACCCTTCGGCCCGATTACCGCGCCTAGATGTCTTTGACCTTCCTTTGTTATTTTGACCTCACTTCCACCTAACACCCTTATAGCCCGTTCATAGTGTTCTGGCTTCACAATGAGGAAGGACTTGCTGGCAATTGGGTGGTACCCTATTTGTGGACCACGTGATGTTATCAGGTCCCACCACGTGTTGATGTCCTTCACTTTTCCTGCTCTTACTATTAATACTACTGCTACTACTACTACTACTACTAATAATAATGACAATATCAACAACAACAACAACAAGATAATGAAGAAGAAACCCCCCCCCCCCCCCAAAAAAAAAAAAAAAACAAATTCACAACAAAGGAAACCGTAACTTTTTTCTTGTGTTAATAGAACATGAGTCACATATTTCCGGCTCAAAAAGGTGACAACAAACAGCATAGTATGGTGGCCTCACTGTACTGACTTGACTGGTATTGTATCCTTCGTGAGGGATTCCGAGTGAACTGTCAATTATATCAGGATAATTGAACGATCTTTTGGTAAGGTATAATTTGATTTTTATTGCATGGGAAAGATATGATGTTTTGTGTGGTGTGGTGGTATATAGGCATGTGTTTTGTTAGTGTGTGTGTGGTTGGACTAGGACTTACTATAGAGACCAGTTCTAGTTGTATGGGCTGGTGTGGTAGTGGTAACAGGTGACGGTGACAACGATGGTATGGTAGCATTGTCTCCCCAAACTGATAGATGATGACAATGATGGTGAGAAAGAGTTGAGACAGACAGACAGACAATCATGCGAGGCCGTGTGTGGCTAGTACGGCTCTTGAATATGTAGTGTAAGAGAGAGAGAGGGAATAATACTGTATGCTTTCCTCTGTATTGTTCTCCAGGAGTCCCCGTTGTGTGTGGCAGGGGAAGCGGAGGTGAGTTTGGGAAGTATGAACGTTGTGTTAATATTCTTGAGTTTAGACGCAGGAATTCCAAGAACTTTAAACGACGGAGGAAGTGGAGGTGATAGCTGGAATATTTGACTTTGTACTGACGTGTAGCTTACCGAGGAGCTTTGCTTAATGTAATGGAGGAGACATTGGCGTGTATAATCATAGTCTTGGTGGTGGTGATTTGATCTTAGAGACTGTTTAGTAATTCTGGAAGGCGCTGTATAGTTTGGAACTGAGTTGTTCACACCGATGCCAAAAATGTCGACATATTTCTAACGTGTGTGTGTGTGTGTGTGTGTGTGTGTGTGTGTTCCTTATCGCTCTTTCCCTTCAAACCTTACGAGGATGTGAAAGTAGTAGACCATGAAGTTACAGATCAAATAGGCCCCAGTCCGAATAGACCCTAACCTAAACTACCCTGACCAGACCACCAGGATTGGGCCCCAGATCTAATGGTAAGGTTAGGTTCATTATACTAGGTTAGGTTTGGTTAGGTTCAATAAGTTCGGTTAAATTAGGTTATTAGGTGCAACTCCCTCATAAAAAAGAGTCCAATGTATTTTTTTTTTTTTTTGGGGGGGGGGGGGGGGGGGAACGCCCCCCCCCCCCCCCCCCCCCCCAACCTAAAAGTGATAGTATAATAAATGTAAATAATGGTGTAATGGAGGGGGGGAGGAGACATAGGGCGGGAGGGAGGTTTTTTTTTTTTCTTTTTTTTTTAGAGAAAGAAGAGGGTGAAAGAAGATTAGAGGTGGGGGAAGGAAGTTATAGTCCGGAAATTTAAGAAGTTTAGGAGAAGGTAAGAGAGGGCGGGCTGACCGCCTAGCAAAGCTAATAGTGTGTTAGGGTTGTGTCATGGGTTAGTTATTGTCTGTCGGTACAGGCACTAGACAGCCTACCCTGTCCCATACATGGGTGTTTTAAGGGCCTTATTTCATATTCCGCCGACCCTACTGGCGGATGTTGGTCTAGGGAGGTTGTCTATTGCCTGGCCATGTAGATCGGGGGTGGTAATGGACCTTTTGAGATTTGGTAGCTTTTGGGGAACCATGTATGGTTGCTGTTGTTATCTGGTGGGAGTCTTTGAAGGAGTTCTTGCTCTGATCGTTCCATCTTTTGCCAGATTCTGCTGGCCAGGGTGTGCAGCTGCTGGTTGATGGGTTTCATTCTCAGGTCTCTATGTATCTCGGCTGTGGTTCTGGTGAAGGGGTATCTTTTGCCTGGGTACTGCTGGGTAAGTTAATATCGGTGTGATAAATGAAGTCACCAGGCGGAGGGGAGGGAGGGTACAGGGCGGGAGGGAGAGTATGGAGGGAAAGAGGGAGGAGATAAGCCACTCATCCATTTCCTCTTAAGAACACAAGGTATCTCCCTCATGTATTGTCGCCTATGGTAACTGAACGATCAACAGCTATATTGTATTCCTCTTATTTACACTACAGTATGATGAAGTACACTATGGCGTCATTATATTCTAGGTAAGACGCAAGTTAGTTTTAAATTATGGCCTGGGTGACGTAGTTGTGTAAGAGTAGGAAAGAAGTTGTGTGTGTGTGTGTGTGTGTGTAGTAGTAGTTCCCCAAGGTTGACTCATGGCACCTTCTCTGAATTAGGAATAGTCTATGTACTGTGTACTTGTTTCCGAGTGTGTGTGTGTGTGTGTGTGTGTGTGTGTGTGTGTGAGGGGAAGGGTCAAATTTGATTCTTGGTACAGTCACAGTACATTCAAGGAGAGTTTGTGTGTTGTACGTGTTTCCCTGTGTGGAGGGGGTAGGGGGGGAGGAGGAAAGGGAGGAAGAAGGAGGTAAGGGGGGAAGAACAGGGAAAGGGGGAAGAAGAAAAAGGAAAGAAAGAAAGTAAGGGTGACTTTCTATACCACCATTCTAATATACGAGTTAATATAAGCGTATGTTGTTGTTTTTATTGTGTGTTATAAAAGTCAGTGATTGTATACAGGTGTTTACGACTTGGTGTGTGTGTTTGTTTGTTTGTCTTGACGGGAAGAGACAGTATAGTAGACAGAATATTAAAAGGGAACTGTCTGTGCTTGAAGTTTGGTGTATATGTTTTCTTGATCTTTTTTTTTTGGTCTTCTTACTCTTTTATTTTTGTTCTTGTTCATGTTCTTCGAGGTTTCTTTTTTGTTCTTTTTTATCTTTTTTGTTGTTCTTCTTGTTTTTGTTTTCCTTGTTTTCCTTGATCTTGTTCTTCAATATTGCTTTTGTTCTTGATTATTCTTGTTGTTCTTGTAGGCTCTCCTTGTTTCTGTTATTGTTTTAATTGTTCTAGTGATTGTTCTTGTTCGTATTCTTGTTCTTTTCGTTGTTGTTTTTGTTATTCTTAATCGTCTGGTTTTATTCTTGTTCTCGTGGGGGGTCGTAGCTTTAGGTTAACAGACAGGACTCACTTTAGGGGGGTCGTGAGGGGTCGTAGCTTTAGGTTAATAGGCAGGACTGACTTTAGGGGGGTCGTGAGGGGTCGTAACTTTAGGTTAATAGACAGAATCACTTTAGGGGGGGTCGTGGGGGGTCTTAGCTTTAGGTTAATAGACAGAACTCACTTTAGGGGGGTCGTGAGGGGTCGTAGCTTTAGGTTAATAGACAGAATCACTTTAGGGGGTCGTAGCTTTAGGTTAATAGACAGAACTCACTTTAGGGGGGTCGTGAGGGGTCGTAGCTTTAGGTTAATAGACATGACTCACTTTAAGAGGGTCGTGGGGGTCGTAGGATAAACTCATAAATAACTCTTGGCGTTTTTAATTATTATTATTAGTTATTATTAGCCATTCTCTATCTCCTTCTCTTCCTGTTATTCTAGTATTATCTCTGTCTGTCTGTCTGTCTGTCTGTCTGTCTCTCATCTACAACCTCACACATAATGTCTGTATCTCTGTGACTGTCTGTATATCTGTCTGTCTGTCTGTCTGTCTCGTCTACAACCTCACACATAATGTCTGTATCTCTGTGACTGTCTGTATGTCTGTCTATCTATCATTCGACAACTATTATGTCTCTTACTTTTTCTGTCTGTGTCTCCGTATGTCTCTGTCTCATTAACTAACACTCTCTCAGTCGTCTACCCCTGTGGTCTGTCTGTCTGCATCTGTCCTTGTGTCTGCCTGTCTCTTTGTCTGTGTCTGCCTGTCTCTGTCTGCCTGTTTGTCTGTCTTCTGTCTGTATGTATGTATCTGTCTTTTTGTGTCTGTCTGTATCTGTCTCACACTAACTGACTCACTCTATCTGTGTGACAACTGACAAGGTCGTTGATATCTGACATCCGGTGCTCTGTGATGCCCGTCCGGTCAGCGGCTGACACCCGGCTGACAGTGAGGTGGGTTTGGTGAGGGGGGGCTGACAGGCTGACGGACATATTGGTGAGTGAGTGAGCGCAGAGAGGAGTTAAGGAGGGAAGGGGAGGGAGCGAGGGAGGGGAGGGAGCGAGGGAGAGGGGGGAGAGGTGTGAGAGGGAGAGGGGGAAGGGGGGAGGTTGCTGACAGGCTAACGAACATGGTGGTGAGTGAGAGAGGGAGGGACGGAGGGAAGCAAGTGAAAGACAGATATACAAACAGACAGACAGAGATGGAGAGAGAGAGAGGGGTAGACAAGATGGATGGGGGGGGGGAGGTATGATGCAGGTAAGGAGGGAGGGAGGGTGGGCGGGGGGCAAGACATTGAAGATGGAAGGAGGGAAGTAGAAGGAAGGGAGGGAGGGAGAGATGAGGGAAGTGAGAGAAACGAGAAGAGAAAGGGGAGGGAAGTGAGAGAGACGAGAAGAGAAGAGAAAGGGGAGGGAAGTGAGAGAGGGAAAGAAGGGGGTAATGAAGGAGTGACCAGGAAGGAAACCATGAAATGAAAGAGAACAAAAAGAGAGAGAGAGAGAGAGAGAGAGAGAGAGAGAGAGAGAGAGAGAGAGAGTGGTGGTGAGTGAGGTAAGAGGAAGGACCTCGACGTTGGTAAACAGTGTGGGTTAGTTTACATTACGAGGCCCACCTTGAGGAACACCCACCACGCACGCTGCCCTCCTCCATCACCTGTCTTCACCTGCATGTTGCCACCAATTACTACCTGCTTCAAGACTTCTCAAGGGTTTTTTAGGTTAATTTCTCTCCCTAAATGGTAATTAATTATGGCAACGTTTGTAACAATTATTTCAGCTCCGATGTAAAATTATTTGTTGGGTAAAAAATTTTCTCTTTCAGACTACATGTATAAAAGTGTATCAAACTGACCCACTTAAGCCAAGACACGTAAATAGACTCCTAAAGATTCTTACGTCTATTCATCTCCCTGACAGAACATATGAGAACATATATAACTTGACTTACTTCAGCTACGACACCAAGACGGATTCTCATAAAGTTTAACGATAATTCTTCCCCTTAACTTGAGACCACACCCACTTAATTTACGACACCAAGACGGATTCCTAAAAGTTCATAATATTAATTTTGCCGCCAGACTGGAGATGGGAGAAAGTATCGTAACAATTTCACTTTAGTTACGACAAAGGGGAGAATTTAGCATAGATACTCAGAGTAACGCAAGAAACTCAAGTCTCAGAAAATCGAAAAAAAAATCACAAGAAATGCAACAAAAAGGTAGATTATACGCCTCCAGTGATACCTTGGAGTCGCCTTCAAGTGTGAGGTTGAGTCTGTATCTTCTTCTTCTCTTACTTCCTTTCTTCTCTCCTCCTTTTCCTCCCCCTGCACTTACTTCCTATCCTGTTCTCCTTCCTTCCTTCCTTTTCCTCCTCTTCCTCCACCTCTTCTCCTTTACTCCACTAACTCCTCCTCCTCCTCACCCCCTTCTCGTCCTTGCACTCCTCCTTCTTCTTGAACTCCGTCCCCCTTTGACTCCCTCCTCCCCTCCCCTCCTCCCCTCCTCCCCCTCCTTCCTCTCCCTCCTCCCCTTCACCCCCTCCTTCCTCCCCCCGTTCTCCCCCTTCTTCACTCCCCTTCCTCTCCCCCTCCTTTCTCCCTCCCCTTCCTCCCTCCCCTTCCTCCCTCCCCCTCTCCTTCCTTCCTCCCTCCCTCCCCTTTCTACCCTTCCTCTTCCCTCCCCCTCCTCCCAACCCCCTCCTCCCCTTCCCCCTTCTCTCCTCCCCCTCCCCCTCCTCCCCTTCCCCCTCCTCTCCTCCCCCCCTCTCCCCTTTCCACCTCCCCTTCCCCTTCCTCCCCTTCCACTCCCCCCATTCTCCCCTTCCCGCTCCTCCCCTTCCCCCTCCTCCCCTTCCCCAGCCTCCCCTTCCTCCCCCTTCTCCTCCCCTTCCTCCTCCTCCTCCCTCCCCTTCCTCCTCCTCCTCCTCCCTCCCCTTCCTCCTCCTCCTCCTCCCTCCCCTTCCTCCTCCTCCTCCCTCCCCTCCTCCTCCTCCTCCTCCCTCCCCTCCTCCTCCTCCTCCTCCCTCCCCTTCCTCCTCCTCCTCCTCCCTCCCCTTCCCCCTCCTCCTCCCACCTCCCCTTCCTCCTCCTCCTCCTCTCCCCCCCCCCCCCGCCGCCGCCACACATCATTACAACACATTAAAGATAACATCCCAAAATATGAGTTTGTTGGGACGTGACCATCGCTGACTGACGCTCAAGTGTCTGTCTGTCCGTCCTCTCTCCCTCTCTGACGTCACGGTGCCTCTAATAATATCTCTCTCTCTCTCTCTCTCTCTCTCTCTCTCTCTCTCTCTCTCTCTCTCTCTCTATTTCATTTAGTAATACCTCGGGCACCTAACTTTACAGATGGGGAGGTGAAGGTAATCGAGTGCAGTGCCGTATTGCCTCTTCCTATACCGTAATAAGCCTTAGTTTATTGTATGTTGTATCCCCTCTGTCGTCAAGCTCTATGTAACCCACTTTCTCTTTTCATAATGCCAAGGCGGGATTATTAGTACTGTTAAATTAAGCCAAGGTTTATCGTAGAGACTCACAGTAGCTGAGAAACACTACCACAAGCACACAGTAGATGAGAAACACTACCACAAGCACACAGTAACAGAGAAACACTACTACAAGGACACAGTAGATGAGAAACACTACCACAAGGACACAGTAACAGAGAAACACTACCACAAGCACACAGTAGATGAGAAACACTACCACAAGCACACAGTACCTGAGAGAGAAACACTACCACAAGCACACAGTAGATGAGAAACACTACCACAAGGACACAGTAACAGAGAAACACTACCACAAGGACACAGTAACAGAGAAACACTACGACAAGGACACAGTAGATGAGAAACACTACCACAAGCACACAGTAGATGAGAAACACTACCACAAGCACACAGTAGATGAGAGAGAAACTACCACAAGCACACAGTAGATGAGAGAGAAACTACCACAAGCACATAGTAGATGAGAAACACTACCACAAGCACACAGTAGATGAGAAACACTACCACAAGCACACAGTAGATGAGAAACACTACCACAAGCACACAGTAACAGAGAAACACTACCACAAGCACACAGTAGATGAGAAACACTACCACAAGCACACAGTAGATGAGAAACACTACCACAAGCACACAGTAGATGAGAGAGAAACTACCACAAGCACACAGTAGATGAGAAACACTACCACAATCACACAGTAGATGAGAAACACTACCACAAGCACACAGTAGATGAGAAACACTACCACAAGCACACAGTAGATGAGAAACACTACCACAAGCACACAGTAGATGAGAGAGAAACTATCACAAGCACACAGTAGATGAGAAACACTACCACAAGCACACAGTAGATGAGAGAGAAACTACCACAAGCACATAGTAGATGAGAAACACTACCACAAGCACACAGTAGATGAGAGAGAAACTACCACAAGCACACAGTAGATGAGAAACACTACCACAAGCACACAGTAGATGAGAAACACTACCACAAGCACACAGTAGATGAGAAACACTACCACAAGCACACAGTAGATGAGAAACACTACCACAAGCACACAGTAGATGAGAGAGAAACTACCACAAGCACACAGTAGATGAGAGAGAAACTACCACAAGCACATAGTAGATGAGAAACACTACCACAAGCACACAGTAGATGAGAAACACTACCACAAGCACACAGTAGATGAGAGAGAAACTACCACAAGCACACAGTAGATGAGAAACACTACCACAAGCACACAGTAGATGAGAAACACTACCACAAGCACACAGTCGATGAGAAACACTACCACAAGCACACAGTAGATGAGAAACACTACCACAAGCACACAGTAGATGAGAAACACTGCCACAAGCACACAGTAGATGAGAAACACTACCACAAGCACACAGTAGATGAGAAACACTACCACAAGCACACAGTAGATGAGAGAGAAACTACCACAAGCACATAGTAGATGAGAAACACTACCACAAGCACACAGTAGATGAGAAACACTACCACAAGCACACAGTAGATGAGAGAGAAACTACCACAAGCACACAGTAGATGAGAAACACTACCACAAGCACACAGTAGATGAGAAACACTACCACAAGCACACAGTAGATGAGAAACACTACCACAAGCACAAGTATGGTGCGGGAGTGTGTTTGTTGACGTCCACACACATCAACTTCCTCCCTCACTCCCTCACACAGTTCCTCGCTGTCTTCTCCCTCTCTGTCGCAACTCCTGCCGCCGCCGCCGCTGTTTTCTCTCCGGTGTCCGCATTCTTAGCAGCCCGCAACACCAGTTTAAGTTCTACACTGAGACCTAAGAGGGAATACCAGGGCTTAGTTATTTTTAATTTAATGATATTGTGAGTTTTGGTTAGGTTAGGTTGTGTTTCGGGTTAGGTTAGGTTGTGTTTCGGGTTAGGTTAGGTTAGGATAGGTGCGAGTTATATTAAATTAGGCAAGCGATAAATTTAATTACTTTAGATAAGGGTCAGTTAAATTAGTATAAGTTACTTAAACATTACACAACACACTTAAGTTATACTCATCAAAGTCCAACACTTAATATATGATGTTTATGTTGTGGCCAGAGTGACTCAGTCGGTTACGTTCTCAAATATCCGGTTAAAGGAAGAATTTGACACAACAACGAACCTTTGAGTAATTGTGTCGTGAGGTTAAGGAGTCAGTCACGTACGTACGTTCATAAATCGTCTTCACTTGTTAGATAACACTGGTCAACAAAGTTTTTGTTGCATTGCTATAAACACTTGATTCTACCTAATTTGGGTGTGCTGATCTCATATCTGAAGTTAGTTTCTTTCTGTAAGCTCTAGTTTTTTTGCAATCAAGGTATTTTGAAATTTCAAAATTTCGTCTTCGTCTTATTGACCTCGTCGTCTATCTTGAAAAATATGTCATTAAACTGTCATTAAATTAGCTGGGTAATAAACAATAAAATATTACATATTCTAAATTTATTCAACAACACAATTTGAAACATGTTCCATCTAAAACAAAGGTTGAAATTTGTATAAAACTCATTGTTAGGTAAGAAATTTGTTACTATGAGGAGACAAAGCCCAATCACATTTTAGCCAGGTAGGAATTTGCGCTTGAAGCTCTTGCGTTTGTGAAATGTCTCAGGGCACTCTCGTTTAATGCTCCAGCAGTAGTCTGCCATCATATGTTTGTCCCATCTCCCTTGGTAGCGGTCTTCCATGGTCTTGAGATCCTGATGAAACCGCTCGCCTTGCTCGTCACTTACTGCCCCTAGGTTCTCAGGGAATCTATCAAGATGACTATATAGGAAATGGAGTTTGACACTCATATTGCATCCAAGGTCATGAAAGGCTGACAACATGGTTGCTACAAGGGTTTCATAGTTGTCAGCCTTTTTATTACCAAGAAAGTTTTCCATTACCGCCACAAATGAAAGCCATGCACCCCTTTCCTTGTCGTCCATCTTTCTGACAAAGTCTTGATCACGTACAAGTGCACGAATTTGTGGTCCATCAAACACACCTGCCTTTATCTTCTCAAATGACAAAGCAGGGTGAGCAGAGACTATGTGTTGGAAGCATTCACCATCAGTATTTAATGCTCTGACAAACTGTTTCATCAGGCCCAGCTTGATATGGAGAGGAGGAAATATGATCTTTTCTCGACTGACGATTGGATCATTGACAATGTTTGGCATACCAGCTTCCAGAGTCTCACGTAAGGGCCACTCCTTCAGGTTCCAATGCCTGTCTCTAGCTCGGCTGTCCCACATGCAAAGAAAGCAGGGATACTTTGTAAATCCTCTTTGTTGGCCAAGAAGGAAGTTCACCATTTTGAGGTCAACACAAATTGTCCAGTTGTGCTCATGGTATTTTAGCAGGTGAATCACAGTTTTAATGTCATTATACTCCTCTCGTAAGCACACAGAATGACCCACTGGAACAGCTGCATAGACATTACCATTATGTAGTAGCACACACTTCAGGCTACGCTTACAACTATCTAGAAATAATCGCCAGTCATTTGGACTATACAATGGAATCCCTAATTCCTGGAGAAGACCCGGGATATTATGACAGTAAACAAACTTATTCTCCTCTGTAAAGAATGGCACAAAATCCTGTTCCCGCTTTCTGAAGTCTGAAACTTTTGTGGTCTGGTTCAGTAGAGCCTTTTCTTGCAACCTAGAAGCTAGAACTTCTGCTGCATTTTTGGAGAGACCCAAATCACGCACAAGGTCATTCAGCTCTGGCTGACTAAACTTCTGAGGGGTTGATGACTCTGGTGTACCATCAGAAGAATCGTCGGAATCTGCAAGTATTTCTTGAGTTTCATGTTCACTCTCTTGGTCTTTGTCGCTTCCCTCCTCTTCAGCTGGAGACAACCCATTAAAAACTGGAACTGGTAGCTCATCAGAGTGCAAAGTAGGTCGAATTGCTGAAGGGATACTAGGATACGATATTTTATGTCTGTTTTTCTTGCCAACACCCTTCGTATTGATCAGACAAAAATAGCAGTCAGTTGTGTGGTCCTTCGGTTCTCGCCAGGTCATGGGAATTCCGAACGGTAAGCCCTTACGTTTTCCTTTTGTCCAGTCACGCAGCATTTCTTCGCAGTTATGACACACAGCATGTGGAGCCCATTTTTTGTCTTGGTCGCCAAGAGTAAGTCCGAAGTACGCTTTATAGCCGCGCCTCACAAACGATGTTACATTGCGCCTCTGACGAATAAGCGTGAAGTATCCACAAATATAACAGAAGGCATCAGGTTTGTTCACACATTGATTTCTCTTTGTAGCCATGACCAAATCTGAAAGAAAAAACAGACAAAATTATATCTCCCTATTGATACCATAATCGTGTAATTAATTAATTTGACCGCAAACGGCTAGAATGTAAAACCTCAAATTGCATGAAAACTGGAGCATGCAGAACAAAACTGGTTTCAAATATGAAATCAGCAGATCAAAAATGGTAAGAAACAGTAAAGAAATCTCATGCAACTGGGAATTATAAAAAATTTGTTGTCCTGTGTAATTTTTTTTGCAGTAAGTTAAATTCGTTCTTATATCACCAGGTTAAGGGAAAATTTAACCTACTTTTTGAGAATCCATCTTTTGTGTAGTAATTTACCTGAGATATATAAAATCATTCTCAAATTTACACTCAAGAGAGAAATCCACCTCTGTCGTGCCATTCTCAAATAGATACGTTATTAACATTACACGAATTTACGTGAAAATATTGACTTACGAGAGAGAGAGACAGACAGACAGACAGACAGAGAGAGAGAGAGACCCCAGCTTTGTGTGGTAACTTGAAGTGGGTCAGTTTAGGTTAATATACACGGTCCCACATCTCAAGTTACAACACAGGAGGCGAGGATCGGAAGCACATTTGGGTGTAGCTGGTGGGAACACTTGAGAGCATCTTGGGGTGTTGATAGGGAGTGTGATGAGTCGTGGTGTTGTTGAGTGGGGTGGGGGTGGAGAGGGGAGGTGGGGGTGGTGCTTAACTCTTCGATACGGTGGCATTATAAGATCAGTGACGTCTTTACTGTCTGTCTGTCTTACCGTACTTATATATTCTCAAGGAGGGGACGGGAGGGGGGGGGGTTCTTAATATATACCTACGTCCTTCTTTCCGTCTATGTCTGTCTGTTTCTCTCTGAATCCATCCGTCTGTGCGTTAGGTCAATCCGTCCATTTCTATAGATCGATCCATCCGTCCTGTCATCAATTCAATAGTTGTCTTTTTGAGTACGATGATTTAACCCCTTGAGTACGATTTTTTTTTTAACCCTTTGAGTACCATATTTTAACACTGGAGTACTGCGACTTATAACCCCTTGAGTATCATGTTTTAACCCCTTGAGTATCATGTTTTAACCCCTTGAGTATCATGTTTTAACCCCTTGAGTATCATGTTTTAACCCCTTGAGTACGATAACTGATCTCAATCAATATTTTAGATACATTAAATACTTGGCTTCACCATAAAAAAACAACTACTGTATATTTGTTTTTTTAATTTATTCGTAAAAAAAATATAAAAATTAACTTCATCGTAATAATTCTTTGAGATTTGAAACTGTTAATAGCGGTAAATGTTTGGGTATTGGGAGTCTGATTGGGTATTGGGAGTCTGATTGGGTATTGGGAGTCTGATTGGGTATTGAGAGTCTGATTGGGTATTGGGAGTCTGATTGGGTATTGGGAGTCTGATTGGGTATTGGGAGTCTGATTGGGTATTGGGAGTCTGATTGGGTATTGAGAGTCTGATTGGGTATTGGGAGTCTGATTGGCGAATCTCTTTATGATGTGGTG
The DNA here is from genome assembly GCA_958450375.1 of Homarus gammarus. NCBI lineage: Eukaryota > Metazoa > Arthropoda > Malacostraca > Decapoda > Nephropidae > Homarus > Homarus gammarus. Next base: position 998,559 of record CAUDMG010000281.1, read on the forward strand.
TTCACGTGACCTGTGTCTGTATATGATTATCTGTTTTTATGTAGAAGTGGATTGGTATGTACGTATAGTTGGATCACCTGAAGATTACCCACCCTAATGCTAACCTAACTTAAACTAACCTAACTTAACCTAACTTAAACTAACCTGACCTAACTTAAACTAATCTAACCTAACTTAAACTAACCTAAATTAACCTAACCTAACTTAAACTAAGCTAATTTAATTTAAACTATGCTAACCTATCTTAAACTAACCTAACCTAACTTAATTTAACCGAACCTAACTTAAACTAACCTAACTTAACTTGCCGGGTATATTATCTTAATCTAACGCTACCCTAATATAACTTATCCAAAACTTATTTAAAGTAACCTAACCTAACTTAACCTAAACTAACCTAAACTAACCTAACCTAAACTAACCTAATTTCCCTACAAGTCACTGGAACAGACAGACAGACTACAGTACTCACAGCGACGGGGTTACATGAGTAGGATAGCTAACGTCGCCTGTCTGCCTGTCAATGTTATTTTCGTATATAAAGTTACGTCGATCAGTTAGATACAGTATAACATCTGTAACGTTATTTTTTTAATTTTTGAGTAACAGTCTCAGTTAAATATGTAATTAAGACTCCTGTAATGTTTTTGTATTTTTTTTTTTTTGGGGGGGGGGGTAAGATGACCAATTAGTTATATAGTCATTATACATTCTTAAATACGCTGATACACGTAAGTTTTGTATTTTGCTGTAATTAAACCTGTTAAACATTTAATTACATGAGGGGTTTTTTGTAACTTTTTTTTTAGTGTTGTCGACCAGTTAAATACACAATAATATCATCTGTCATTTGTGTATTTCAGTGGATGTTGATGAGTAAGACACATCCCAGACACAGTGTATTACCCCAGTGTTATGATGTACAAGGCGAGGGTGTGATGGTGGTGATAGTCGTGAGGATTACTGGTGGTGGAGAAGGAGGGTGTTGTTGGTGGAGAAGTTTGGTGGTGGAGATGGAAGAGGGTGTTGGTGGTGGAGGATGATGGTGGAGGATGATGGTGAGGATTACTGGTGGTGGAGAAGGAGGGTGTTGTTGGTGGAGAAGTTTGGTGGTGGAGATGGAAGAGGGTGTTGGTGGTGGAGGAGGGTGTTGGTGATGGAGGAGGGTGTTGGTGATGGAGGAGGGTGTTGGTGACTCAGGTGACGGTGGCGCCAACATATGATGCTCTGGGACTCCCGCTGCACTGCTGACCCTCGATGCCAAGGACCACCTCCCTCCCCCCCCTCTCTTCCCCATCCCCTCCCTCCCCTTCCCTCCCACCCCTTCCCTCCCACCCCTCCCCTCCCACCCCTCCCCCTTCAAGGTTCACCCCTGTTGAGTTTTATTTCCCCGAGTTAGTGGTGGTTTATGTGAGGGTGACTAACGTACTTATTTGAGTACGTTGATTTAACCCCTTGAGTACGATGATTTAATCCCTTGATTACGATGATTTAACCCCTTGAGTACGATGATTTAAACCTTGAGTACGATGACTTAAACCTTGAGTACGATGATTTAAACCTTGAGTACGATGACTTAAACCTTGAGTACGATGACTTAAACCTTGAGTACGATGACTTAAACCTTGAGTACGATGACTTAAACCTTGAGTACGAATACCCGACAATGGATGCAATGTTTCAAACCATTTCTCACATAAAACAAACAACAAATACAATAAATTATACCTGTTGTTGTTTTAATTGTTGTTGTATTTGCTTTTGTTTTAGTTGTTTTTGCTGTTTGTTTGTTTGTTTTTTATTCTTATTATTGTTAAGTTGTTCTTAATGTAATTATTGTTTTTGTTGTTGTTTTGTTCTTGTTTTTGTTGCTGTTATTCTTGTTGTTTTTCTTGTTGTAGTTGTAAAAAAATAGAACACCAAATCAAGTCGTTTGTTTGAGTAGCATGACGACTGGCTGCCAATTAGTGATGTTTATTTTGTGTTAACACTAATTAGGTCAACAAACTGATCAACACACACACAGGTAAAGGTGAAGGGGTGAAACACTCTCTCTCTCTCTCTCTCTCTCTCTCTCTCTCTCTCTCTCATAATAATACGATAAAAGAAAGTTGACAGCTTATTTTATCTGGATATTTGAACCTAACCTAACCTAACCTAACCCCCGAGGTAGTTCTTAGGATGGTTATTGCTCAGGTGTAATAAGCTGGGTGGGTCGAATCTTCAGGTGTAATAAGCTGGGTGGGACGAATCTTCTGGTGTAATAAGCTGGGTGGGACGAGTATTCAGGTGAAATAAGCTGGGTGGGTCGAATCTTCTGGTGTAATAAGCTGGGTGGGACGAATCTTCTGGTATAATAAGTAGGAAGGAGAAGGAGAGAGAGAGAGCGAGAGAAAGAGGAGATAAAGAAGAAAAAAAGAGGATAGAAAGAAGAGAGAGAGAGAGAAAGAAAGAAGGTGGAAGGGAGAGAGAGAGAGAGAGAGAGAGGAGTAACCAAACCAAGCCCTGGGTAAATATATTTCTGGCCCAGGGTTGACTACTTGGTCCCTCTGCTGACGTCATCACCTCCCCCCCCCCTCACATCGTCCCCTCCCCCCCTCACATTGTCCCCTCCCCCCCCCCTCACATCGTCCCCTCCCCCCCTCACATCGTCCCCTCCCCCCGTGATAACTATCTTCAAGCGATACAAAGAATTAGATATTTTTTTTAATGGTCATCAATGAGGTTATTAATATTGTTATTGTGTTATTGTTATTTTTGTTGTTATTTTTATTCTTATCTATTTCAAGTTATTTTAGTGGTAGTAGTTGTGGTTGTGGTGGTAGTATTAATTTTATCATTGTCCTAACCTGACCTAACCTAACCTAACCTAACCCAACCCAACCCAGCCCACCCTAACCCAACCCAGCCCACCCTAACCCAACCCAACCCACCCTAACCCAACCCAACCCACCCTAACCCAACCCAACCCAACCCACCCTAACCCAACCCAACCCAACCCAACCCAACCCAACCCAACCCAACCCAACCCACCCTAACCCAACCCAACCCAACCCAACCCACCCCAAGCCAACACTATTACCTTTCATTCCTACACATCACTACACTGTGAATGAATAAGTGAATAATAATAATGGGATCAGTAAACTCTGGGACACGCGAGGTGTTTCCTGTAGCCTCAGGTGACGATCCCCCACCTCAACCCCCCCCCCCCCCCCACCCCCCCAACCCCACCCCCCCACCCCCCCACCCACCCCACCCCACCCCACCCCACCCCACCCCACCTGTACCTTGTCCATGTGTACTAGTGACTTGGTATGTCCTTAGTGAGTGCACCTGATCTCGAGGCAGCTGGTGACGATTCTCTAAAGCCCCTGAGTCAATGTTCTCATCTAATTGGGTATGTGAGAACGCATCTTAACAGCCTCATTTAACCTGCGACACGACGATGGATTCTTAAAGGTTCTTGTGTTAATTAGTCCTCTTCAAGTGGGATGTGGGAATGCATGTAGTTAACTTATTTAGGCTGAGTGTATCATTTAATTGTACCTTTAATTTGTTTTTATACCTGTATGTGGACTTATACCTGGAAATATACTAATGATTTTTTTATGTGAGTTACTAGTTGGAAAGGTGTGGGTGTGTGTGTGTGTGTGTGTCACTACTCCAGGTACACACAGCGCCTCACGTGATGGGCCTAATATTAGCAGTACTTAATATGTTCCTTTACCGAAATAGTCTCCGGAAATAACTCCTTCTATGTCGTACCCTCACCAGCACCTTCCTCCACACGCCCACACGCCCACGCCCTAGACACACACACACACACACGCCCGTTATAGATTATACCCCCAGATACACCTACGAACACACCCACAAGTCTATACCCATGCCCTGAATACACACACACACACACATACACACATCATTGAACACCCCTACACAGAGAAACGAGCCTTAATGAGGAGGGTGTAAGGATCAAGTTACCATGGACTCCTGCTCACATAAGCCTCCAGGGGCATAATAGTGTTGAAACCTGACGTGTAAACATGCATATCCTTCTCTCTCTCTCACACCCTAGATACACACATATGGGCTACAAATATCTTCCTTTACGCCCACCCGCACGCCCACACGCCCACACACACAGACACATATAGCCCAGCGATATTTTGGGAGGGTCAGAAATACTGTACCGGGGCGGGTTCCTTGGTGTCTGTGGTGGTGGTTGTGGTTGTTGTAGTGGTTGTGGTAGTGGTTGTTGTAGTGGTTGTGGTAGTGGTTGTGGTGCTGGTTGTTGTAGTAGTGGTGGTGGTGGTTAAGGAGCTGTGTTGTTTGTTTTTGGAATTATTCAGTGTAGATAAAAGATTGACATACATACATACATACATACACACATACACACATACATACATACACACATACACACATACATACACACATACACACATACATACATACATACATACACTGAAAAAGGTATATATATACAGGTTGACAAAGAGGGAGAGTGAGATATAGACAGAGAGACAGACAGACAGAAAGAAACAGACATAAAAAATAGACAGAGTGAAATAGACAGACATACAGATAATACAGAGGAAAGACAGACAGACACACACAGAAACATACATACATACAGACAAACAGACACAAAGACAGACAGAAAGAAAAACAGACGAACTTACAGACAGATAGACAGAAAAACAGACAAACTTACAGACAGATAGAAAAACAAACTTACAGACAGACAGACAGAAAAACAGACAAACTTACAGACAGAAAAACAGACAAACTTACAGACAGACAGACAGACAGAAAAACAGACTAACTTACAGACAGATAGACAGAAAAACAGACAAACTTACAGACAGAAAAACAGACAAACTTACAGACAGAAAAACAAACTTACAGACAGACAGACAGACAGAAAAACAGACAAACCTACAGACAGACAGACAGAAAAACAGACAAACTTACAGACAGAAAAACAGATAAACTTACAAACAAAAAGACAGAGAGACAGACAAAGACAGAGACAGACAGACAGACAGCTCACATAATCACCCTGCATATACCAAGAAGTGACCAGGGCAGTACATAACGTTCAAGGAAGGTGACGTTCAGGTGGACGGAAGGGGGGAGGGGGAAGGGGAAGGGGGACGGAAGGGAGGGAGGGGGGAAGGTGGACGGAAGGGAGGGAGGGGGGAAGGGGGACGGAAGGGAGGGAGGGGGTAAGGGGAAGGGGGACGGAAGGGAGGGAGGGGGGAAGGTAGACGGAAGGGGGGAGGGGGGAAGGGGGGGAGGGCATGTGTTTCTTTGTCCTGCTGGGTGATTGAATGGCAGGTCTTCTCTGAATTTTTTTTCGCCACCTCTTGACCCCACAGACAGAGGAGGAGACAGATGGATTAAACAGTAGACAGAGGAGGAGACAGATGGATTAAACAGTAGACAGAGGAGGAGACAGGTGGATTAGACAGTAGACAGAGGAGGAGACAGGTGGATTAGACAGTAGACACAGGAGGAGACAGATGGATTAAACAGTAGACAGAGGAGGAGACAGGTGGATTAGACAGTAGACACAGGAGGAGACAGATGGATTAAACAGTAGACAGAGGAGGAGACAGATGGATTAGACAGTAGACAAATTGATAGACAGGAGACAGATTGATAGACAGTAGACAGAGGAGGAAACAGATTGATAGACAGTAGACAGATTGAAAGACAGAGGAGACAGATTGATAGACAGTACACTGGAGACAGATTGATAGACAGTAGACAGGAGACAGATTGATAGGCAGTGGACAGATTGATAGACAGTAGACAGAGGAGGAGACATTGATAGACAGTAGATAGAGGAACAGACAGACAGACAGATGGCATACCTCTTCACAGGCATTAGACAAGAACAGACAGATGGTATACCTCCTCTTCACAGATAGACAGAGGAGCAGATAAACAGTATTAGACAGACAGACAGATGAATCATAGTGGTTCGTGTTGACAGTAAGTGATAGAATAGGGAGTATTCTCTGAACATAATAGACAGACAGACAGACGGTAGACGGTAGGAGACATGAGGAAGTGACAGACAGACAGATGGTAGGAGACAAACGTAGAGAGACAGATAGACAGATAGATATATGGTAGGAGGTGACAGACAGACAGACAGACAGGAGTTTTTGGGTGTTGTAATGGGACAGTCGAAAGGTAATGAAAGACACGGATACAGTAAAAGGGATAGACAGAATTAGAAAGACAGATGAATGAAAAGACGGGAAATAGACAGATGGTTTTACATACAGACAGCTCTTGAGGGGACAGTATTATTATTATTATTATTATTATTATTATTATTATTATTATTATTATTATTATTATTATTATTATTATTTAGTCTACGGTTATGTGACGTACGGTTTGACTTGTACTGCGTCTCCCCCTCTCTGACACACACACACACACCTGTACGTCGACCAGCTGTCCCTCAGATGGTACTACAGGAAGGCTCATAAGTGTTCACGTTTTAGAGAAAGAGAGAGAGAGAGAGAGGATCCTAGCAGCCTGGGTGAGAGTTAACAGTAGCTGGTGTGGGGTGTGTGTGTGTATGTCTACCGTGGTTGTTGCCAGTAGTGAGTGAGTCAGAGGCCGTGTGTTGCCCGATAGCTAAATGTGTCTTGTAGTGTAGGTGATAATGTTACCTCCTGCGTACATTACATTATGGTGGTGATGGTGATGGTCATGGTGGTGGTGGTGGTGATGGTGGTGGTGAAGGTGGTGGTGGTGGCTTCTTCTTTCTTCTTTTTCTTCTTTCTTACTTCTTCTCACTTCTTTTTCTTCTTCTTCTGTCTTTCTTCTTCTTTTATCTTTCTTTTTCTTTTGTCTTTCTTCTTCCTTCTTCTTCAACAACCCGTTATCACCTTGTTCTCTCTGGCTGGCCTCTGTGACGTAACTGTGCCCCTCGTCCACCAAGGCCTCATACCTTCATAAATCAGTATAAGGAGTCAGGTAAGGGCGTGAGGTAAGGGGTTAATGGGATCTAAAACCCTTTACCGCGGGTCGTGGCCGTGTTTACAACAACAACAACTAGGATTTAACACCGTTCTTGCTCCGATTGTTTTTTTTGTTTTGGCTCGATTGTCTTTTGTTTTAACTCGATTTTGTCTTGTTTTACCCCGATTGTCTTTTGTTTTGTCCTGATTGTCTTTTGTTTTGCCCCGATTGTTTTATGTTTTACCCCGATTGTCTTTTGTTTTGTCCTGATTGTCTTTTGTTTTGCCCCGATTGTTTTATTTTTTGTCCTGATTGTCTTTTGTTTTGCCCCGATTGTTTTATGTTTTACCCCGATTGTCTTTTGTTTTGTCCTGATTGTCTTTTGTTTTGCCCCGATTGTTTTATATTTTACCCCGATTGTCTTTTATTTTGCCCGATTGTTTTTGTTTTCCTCCGATTGTCGACTTTTGCCCCGATTGTCTTTGTTTCCCCTCCAAGCGCCAGAGTCTAGAGTTTCAGACATTTATACTCTCTTCCCCCTTGTACCTGAGGTTATAAGGACATCTGGTTACCGAACAGTCTCAGTGGAATTTATTTTTTTTTAAGGCATGTGGGTCAACGTCTCTGTGGCGTTGTTTGGTTACCTGTATTCTGATATAGCAAGGTAAGGGCGTAAATTAGAACACTCACCTTAATTATTTTTACCTGAAGATTAACCACCTTAACCTTACCTAACCTGACGTAACTTAATGTAATATAACTTATCATAATCTAACCAATCTTAACCTAATGTAACCTAACCCAATGTAACCCAACCTAAACCTAACGTAATCAAACTTAATTAAATACAATATAACATAATCCTAACCAAACCTAACCTAATCCTAACCTAATCCTAACCTAACCTCCCCTAACCTAACCAAACCTTATCATACGAACCTCCGAGAATCTATCTTTGTGGTTCAGCTTAAGTTATCCAGGTATAGATACGGTCTTTATTTCATCAGTTCGGGGGGGTGGGAGGGAATTTTACGTATGTACCTTTGACAATGGCTCTTTGCGTCGTAGGTTAAGTGAGTCAGTCAGGTACGATCTCACGTCACCAGTTAGGGAGGAGAATAAACTCTTGATAAATCTGGCCCAGACAGGTTGGTGAATGCCTGATTACTGATTCACTCCTTGGCACTCAGGTCGTCTCTCTCTCTCTCTCTCTCTCTGAACATTTCTTGGGATGTCTTCGCCTTATCTACACCAGGCGAAGGTTAACGTTGTACTACGCCTTATTGTTTCGCAGTTGTATGTAGTTTTACCCAGTGTTTGTGTGATGTGTTGCTGTTGTTGTTATTATTATTTTATTATTTTATTATTATTATTATTATTATTATTATTATTATTATTATTATTTTGTTATTATTATTAGTAGTAGTAGGAGTAGTAGCAGTGGTAGTATTGTTATTATTGATATTATTACAACTACTACTACTACTACTAATAATAATAATAATAATGTCTGCGTCAACCATCCCTCCTTATATGGTTCATTGTGTGGAACCTCAGGAGTAGTTCAGGTGTGTGTGTGTGTGTGTGTAGCGCCATTACTCATAGGAAACTCCCAGATAGGCATTCTCTCCATCCTCTCTCTCACTCCCCACTCTCCCTTTCTGACTCTTCACCCCCCTACCCCCTCTCACCCCTCCCTCACCTCACCACTCTCCCCTTCTCCACTCTCTCCCCTCTTCATATCTCCTCAAATGTGCACCCGACATACCTCTCTTCTCCTCTCCTCCTCCCCCCCCCCCCCATGAGTCCACCCTGAACCAGTTCTACCGAGAGAATAGATGAAAATTCTCCCTTGATGTTTTAGACAATATGGTGTGTGTGTGTGTGTGTGTGTGTGTGTGTGTGTGTGTGTGTGTGTCGGTCGAAAATTCCATTGGTAAAAAATTTCACTTGGGGGACTTTGATATTAGTATTAGTATGTGTAGTAGTTGTAGTAGTATAGCAATAGTAAGTAGTAGTAGTGTAGTAGTAGTAGTAGTAACAGTAGATATTGTAGTAAGTGGTAGTAGTAGTAGTAGTAACAGTAGATATTGTAGTAAGTGGTAGTAGTAGTAGTAGTAACAGTAGATATTGTAGTAAGTAGTAGTAGTAGTAGTAGTAGTAGTAGTATAAAGACAACAACAAACATCGCCCGCTTCGTTGTTTATTTACAACTGTACAGCCCACGTGGCGCCACCAACTCAAAACAATAGTATAGCGGGAGGCAGTGAGAGACACGCCTGGACAGTGTGTGTGTGTGGGAGTGTGTGGGTGTGTATGAGTGTGTGTGGGTGTGTGTGTGTGTGTGTGTGTGTGTGTGTGTGTGTGTGTTTTTCTTATCTCTCTCTCTCTCTGACATTTCCACTAAGCCTGCACACACACACACACACAGCCACCACATGAGCCAGAACACCTGTGTATACGTGGCTGAGGTTAACGACAGGTACCGAGTCATCTACCCCGGCAGGTACAGGTAAGGGGGGGGGGGGTTACCTGTCTGGTGAGTCCAATTAGAATACGTTTCAGTCCTAATAGACCCTCAGTCCTAATAGACCCTCAGTCCTAATAGACCCCCAGTCCTAATAGACCCCCAGTCCTAATAGACCCCCAGTCCTAATAGACCCTCAGTCCTAATAGACCCTCAGTCCTAATAGACCCCCAGTCCAAATAGACCCCCAGTCCTAATAGACCCCCAGTCCTAATAGACCCTCAGTCCTAATAGACCCCCAGTCCTAATAGACCCTCAGTCCTAATAGACCCCCTGTCCTAATAGACCCCCAGTCCTAATAGACCCTCAGTCCTAATAGACCCTCAGTCCTAATAGACCCCCAGTCCTAATAGACCCCAGTCCTAATAGACCCCAGTCCTAATAGACCCCCAGTCCTAATAGACCCCCAGTCCTAATAGGCCCCCAGTCCTAATAGACCCCCAGTCCTAATAGACCCCCAGTCCTAATAGACCCCCAGTCCTAATAGACCCTCAGTCCTAATAGACCCCCAGTCTTAATAGACCCCAGTCCTAATAGACCCTCAGTCCTAATAGACCCCCAGTCCTAATAGACCCCCAGTCCTAATAGACCCCAGTCCTAATAGACCCGAGTCCTAATAGACCCGAGTCCTAATAGACCCCCAGTCCAAATAGACCCCATTCCTAATAGACCCTCAGTCCTAATAGACCCTCAGTCCTAATAGACCCTCAGTCCTAATAGACCCTCAGTCCTAATAGACCCGAGTCCTAATAGACCCCCAGTCCTAATAGACCCTCAGTCCTACTAGACCCCCAGTCCTAATAGACCCTCAGTCCTAATAGACCCCCAGTCCTAATAGACCCTCAGTCCTAATAGACCCTCAGTCCTAATAGACCCTCAGTCCTAATAGACCCCCAGTCCTAATAGACCCTCAGTCCTAATAGACCCTCAGTCCTAATAGACCCCCAGTCCTAATAGACCCGAGTCCTAATAGACCCGAGTCCTAATAGACCCTCAGTCCTAATAGACCCCAGCCTGTTGGGCCTGTTGAGATCATTAGGGTATAATAAGACTGAGGTTCCATTAAGCTTGGGGTCTATTAGTGTAGGTGTTACTATAACCTATTTGGTCCAGGGCCTGTTTGTGAGGGGTCTGATTTACCCCACCAGGAGAGTACAGGGTGTTACAGTGATGATGAGGACCATATTATATTGCAATTATAATGACTATAACAATACTGGTGATGATATTGTTTCTACTGTTACTAATAATAATGAAAATAATAATGTCTGGAAATTAGAGTCGATTATCGGAGTGCGACGGTTATATAATAATAAAAGGGAGGGAGGGGAGGAAGGGAGGGGGGAGAAAGGAGGGGATGGAGGGAGGGAGGGAGGGGAGGAAGGGAGGGGAGAGAGAAAGGAGGGGATGGAGGGAGGGAGGGAGGGAGGGGAGGAAGGGAGGGGAGAGAGAAAGGGGGGGGATGGAGGGAGGGATATTAATATTATGTGAGTCAGGCAATGTCCTCTCCTCCTGGTCTCCTCTGTAAACCCAGACAATGATCTACATACCACTGGTTGACCTGGTGGCCTGAGGCACGTGTGTGTGTGTGACCCAGGAAAGGGTTGTCTCTACTTATGTACAATGTTAATAATAGTCCTACTAACAATGGTATTAAAAATAATAATAATGAAATGGTAGTAATAATAACAACAACAATAATAATAGTTTAATATCTGTTAAAGACTAAGGTACACGCACCACAGTGTCCCATAGCCTTCACAACGACGAATTATATCACACAAGCCATTATAACACAGGCAATATGGTAGTGAATGTAATAGAAATATATATATATATATATATATATATATATATATATATATATATATATATATATATATATATATATATATATATATATGTGTGTGTGTGTTTACTAAACTGAGTCACATACTTCAGACGTGGTTAAGTGGTTAAGTGACACAGTTAACTTTGATACAGTCACATAACAAAGACACAGTTAACTTTGATAGTCACATAACAAAGACACAGTTAACTTACACAGTCACATAACAAAGACACAGTTAACTTACATACAGTCACATAACAAAGACACAGTTAACTTACATACAGTCACATAACAAAGACACAGTTAACTTACACAGTCACATAACAAAGACACAGTTAACTTACATACAGTCACATAACAAAGACACAGTTAACTTTGATAGTCACATAACAAAGACACAGTTAACTTTGATAGTCACATAACAAAGACACAGTTAACTTACACAGTCACATAACAAAGACACAGTTAACTTACACAGTCACATAACAAAGACACAGTTAACTTACACAGTCACATAACAAAGACACAGTTAACTTACACAGTCACATAACAAAGACACAGTTAACTTACATACAGTCACATAACAAAGACACAGTTAACTTTGATAGTCACATAACAAAGACACAGTTAACTTACACAGTCACATAACAAAGACACAGTTAACTTACACAGTCACATAACAAAGACACAGTTAACTTACACAGTCACATAACAAAGACACAGTTAACTTACACAGTCACATAACAAAGATACTGTTAACTTACACAGTCACATAACAAAGACACAGTTAACTTACATACAGTCACATATCAAAAACCGAGAACAAAGGTTAATGCATTTGACCAAGGTTTGACAGCGTGTAATAATAATAATAATAATTAACGGTTTATTGAAAAACCTCAGCAGCCCAAAGGCTGAAAATATACATTGGACAGAAATGACTTATTACATACAAAGACATGGGGTGGGTGGGTTGTTCAACAAAAGCTTTCATTACTAAAAGGAGAAGAAACATGAATTGGACATACAAATTATTATAGTTTGCAGTTGATGGTCCGGGCTGGTCTCTTGCCATACTGTGTGAGGTCACGTAGACCACGTGGTGTAGTGACTCGTCCTTAGGTGTTGGTATGAAGGACCTCACGTGGTCTTGGAGACACCGGGTGGTGTGGGGTGGTGTCACAGTACCTCACTCTCTCTGCTGGGTGGTGTTGTGTTATCTCGTAGTCAGGTGTAAAGCCGACCCACTGTTTTTCCCATGGTGGAGTGATTAGCACCTCCTGGTCCGAAGATGGTGGTCAGTTCCCAGGGCTGCTTATCTCACTGTTGGGTTACTGCTCTCACTGGTACCGTCCAGTGCTGAATTCACTGGCTTAAACACTGTTCAACACTGGTCCCACTTCTTTCCGAAACGAAATTGTCACTTTTGATTAAGTTGATATCTCGGTGGTGAGGATGGGTCGGGGAGAGGGACTTGGGGAATAGGCCGAACATGGCCAAGGGCGGGGGGGGGGGGGGGGGGGCGCCTGATAGGTCTTGACCTCGGTGGTCAAGGATGTAGTGTGTGTGTGTGTGTGTGTAGGTAGTCATATGTACAGTCTCGTTCAAGATTATTCGAACACTGCTGGAGGCAACTGGCAACTCGAGGCCGTTTGTTTACTATAGTGAGTAGTATAATATAATACGAAACAACAAAGCCCAACCATTAATTAAACAACGGGGAACTAAGGAACCAATCACCAATTTTTACTACTTACTCTAGTAAACAAACGGCTTTGAGTTACCAGCTGTCTCCAGCAGTGTTCGAAGAATCTTGAGCGAGACTGTACGTGTAGTGTGTTTTATTCTGGGTGTGGGAGTGTCTTTATGTAGGTGTGACATAGGAAACACCCAGTGAATAGTAGTAGTAGTAGTAATGATAACACACACACACACACTTATTAATGAATTTGACGCAAGCGGACAAACAGGCACTAGTCAATCCATTGTTTACCATGATGATGTATCAAATGAAACATGTTGTAACCGCTAGACAAAGATTAGGATATAAGTACTTCTGGCAGTATGTTGCTCAAGCAGATGTGAACAAGACTAAATGTAAAGTGTGTGGCCAGACATATGGCCACACACTCCAACACTACGCCCTCAGCTGTGTGAAGATGTCCCTTTTAGGGATAAGTCCAAGCACACTGTGTAAAATGGCACAACACTTTATCTCTTAATATCAAGATAGTCGACATAGTAAGATTGTATCCACTTTTTTGCACTTAGTAGCTACATCAGTTCCCATGTATAGAACAAACACACACTGTGCTTGAATACCTCTCACGAAAATGTGAATAACACTCCTTAACAAAGTGTGCGGCCAGACATACTGCCTCACACTCCTTAACAAAGTGTGCGGCCAGACATACTGCCTCACACTCCTTAATAAAGTGTGCGGCCAGACATACTGCCTCACACTCCTTAACAAAGTGTGCGGCCAGACATACTGCCTCACACTCCTGTATTCAAGCAGTTGCTAATAAGTTACCCTTTATGTATATAACTAAACAAAAAAAATATTTGAAATACTGTGTAACATTCAGTCT
>CAUDMG010000281.1:1015000-1070000 GCA_958450375.1 Homarus gammarus
CTCTAACCTAACCTAAGCTACATTAACCTTACCTTATCCTAACCTAAGCTACATTAACCTTACCTTATCCTAACCTAAGCTACATTAACCTTACCTTATCCTAAGCTACATTAACCTTACCTTATCCTACCTAAGCTACATTAACCTTACTTTATCCTACCTAAGCTACATTAACCTTACTTTATCCTAACCCAAGCTACCTTAACCTTATCCTATCCTAACCAAACCAAACCACTAGAATCGAGACCCATTTTAGAAGTGGGTCAATCAGAGGTAAAGAACTTAACCTAACCATTATGACGGGTTCATTTAGATTAGGTTCTATTAAGGCTCTATTAGACCATTAGTAAAATAATGTGTGGTATATAATTGGTGGCGTCATTGTGGCGTGTGAGGGGAAATGAAGGCTGTATATTACCACTACTCTAGCGGATGTGGAAGCGTTTAACAATGTATTACTCAAGGTTTCATTCATGACGCATACATACATACATACATACATACATACATACATACATACACGTCCACGGCAAGAGGAAGTGTCAACAGAGTATGACACAGATATGACACAAGTCGGATCTGACCTCGGGAAGAAATATTGTGGAAGTGACAAACAACCGAGGCACCAAGACTGATCCCTGGGGTACTCCTGAAGGTGACAGAGCCTTAGCCCCTTCAGTAGCACACGGAGACTGGAGGAGGAAGAGGCTGGTGCTTAACGCCACAGCCTCTCGTCCTTCTTGACTCCTCTGTATTAAATAGATGTTATTGGAGGGTCAAGGATAGAATGGTGGTGCGGCAAGGATAGCGGGTGGACAAGGAGGTGGGTGGCCAGGATAATGGGTGGTTAGGTCATTGGGTAATCAGGGCGGTGGGCGGCCAGGACACAGGGTGGGGAGGGATGTGGGCGGCCATGGCATTAGGTAATCAGGGAGGTGAGTGGCATCTGTTAGTACCCAACAACTGGTATTACACGACCATATGAACACAGAGAGAGAGAGAGAGAGAGAGAGAGAGAGAGAGAGATAAAACGAGGAATTTGGAAATGGTCCAACTATGTATGTGTGTGTGTGTGTGTGTATGTGTGTGTGTGTGTGTGTATGTATGTGTGTGTGTGTGTTTCAACCCACACACACACTCCTTGACACCGATGACTACACCAGAAAGTTAGTTCACCAGTGCCAACTTGTCCTCCTCCTCCTCCTCCTCCACACTTACCCAGATCTAATTGGTTGTTAAGATAGAATTAACCTCAGATAACACTCAAACTACCTGGATAACTTCACTTAACACCAAATAGGAGACAACAAAATGAACTACTTACTACAGTAGTTAAGGTAGAGTCTCAAGGTAATTATGATGACATTTTTATATATTTACCTTAAGTCATCCAGTTAATTATATTCTTTCACCTTCAGTAGTGAGGAATATATATTGTGAGAACCTAACTTAACCTACCCTACCCTACTCTACTCTACCCAACCCTACCCAACCCTACCCTACCTTACCTTTTCCTACCCGACCCTACCTTCTCCTACCCTACCCTACCTTACCTTACCTTACCTTTTCCTACCCTACCCTACCCTACCCAACCCAACCCAACCCAACCCAACCCTCCCCTCCCCTCCCCTCCCCTCCCCGACCCAACCCAACCCAACCCAACCCTCCCCTCCCCAACCCTCCCCTCCCCTCCCCAACCCTACCCAACCCTACCCTAACCTCTGTTTGTATTTACCTCATTAAGTAAGTAATTAATGATAATGTTTATGGACACAAAAGCGACTATTGCCAGATTTTGTTTATACCTGTCCTGAGTTTGTGTTTCTGGTGGAGCGATAAAAAAAACACAAGATTTATTTTATGTATCAAGGATGTTGTTTTGCGTCTCTTCTCCAGTGATCCAATTTGTTTGTGTGATATTTTTAATGTACTGCCCTATAAAGTACTGTCTTATAAAGTACTGCCCTATAAAGTACTGCCCTATAAAGTACTGTCTTATAAAGTACTGTCCTATAAAGTACTGTCCTATAAAGTATTCTCCTGTAAAGTTCTATCCTTTAAAGTATTGTCCTGTAAAGTTCTATCCTTTAAAGTATTGTCCTGTAAAGTACTGCCCTATAAAGTATTGTCCTATAAAGTACTGCCCTATAAAGTATTGTCCTATAAAGTACTGCCCTATAAAGTACTGCCCTATAAAGTATTGTCCTATAAAGTACTGCCCTATAAAGTACTGCCCTATAAAGTACTGCCCTATAAAGTACTGTCCTATAAAGTATTGTCCTATAAAGTATTGTCCTATAAAGTACTGCCCTATAAAGTATTGTCCTATAAAGTACTGTCCTATAAAGTACTGTCCTATAAAGTACTGTCCTATAAAGTATTGTCCTATAAAGTACTGTCCTATAAAGTATTGTCCTATAAAGTACTGTCCTATAAAGTATTGCCCTATAAAGTATTGCCCTATAAAGTACTGTCCTATAAAGTACTGTCCTATAAAGTACTGTCCTATAAAGTACTGTCCTATAAAGTACTGTCCTATAAAGTACTGTCCTATAAAGTATTGTCCTATAAAGTACTGTCCTATAAAGTACTGTCCTATAAAGTATTGTCCTATAAAGTATTGTCCTATAAAGTATTGTCCTATAAAGTACTGTCCTATAAAGTACTGTCCTATAAAGTACTGTCCTATAAAGTATTGTCCTATAAAGTACTGTCCTATAAAGTATTGCCCTATAAAGTATTGCCCTATAAAGTATTGTCCTATAAAGTATTGTCCTATAAAGTATTGTCCTATAATCCCGAGGTCAGGACTACCACTCACCACAACCTGACGTCCCCGTGTACAAGGTTCTCCTGACGAAGCTTCTATTGGTGTGTGTGTGTGTGTGTGTCGGGGTAAAGGGGGAACTCCAGGGTACTGTTGATGCTTCATACTGGCGCTGTTTTAGTAACCTAACCTAAACACAGGTCCTTATAAACACACACAGGTCCTTATAAACACACACAGGTCCTTATAAACACACACAGGTCCTTATAAACACACACAGGTTCTTATAGACACACACAGGTCCTAATAAACACACACGGGTCCTTATAGACACACACAGGTCCTTATAAACACACACAGGTTCTTATAAACACACACAGGTCCTTATAAACACACACAGGTCCTTATAAACACACACAGGTCCTTATAAACACACACAGGTCCTTATAAACACACACAGGTCCTTATAGACACACACAGGTCCTTATAAACACACACAGGTCCTTATAAACACACACGGGTCCTAATAAACACACACAGGTCCTTATAAACACACACGGGTCCTAATAAACACACACAGGTCCTTATAAACACACACAGGTCCTAATAAACACACACAGGTCCTAATAAACACACACAGGTCCTAATAAACACACACAGGTCCTTATAAACACACACAGGTCCTTATAAACACACACAGGTCCTTATAAACACACACAGGTCCTTATAAACACACACAGGTCCTAATAAACACACACAGGTCCTTATAAACACACACAGGTCCTTATAAACACACACAGGTCCTAATAAACACACACAGGTCCTAATAAACACACACAGGTTCTTATAAACACACACAGGTCCTAATAAACACACACGGGTCCTAATAAACACACACGGGTCCTAATAAACACACACAGGTCCTAATAAACACACACGGGTCCTAATAAACACACACAGGTCCTAATAAACACACACGGGTCCTAATAAACACACACAGGTCCTAATAAACACACACGGGTCCTAATAAACACACACAGGTCCTAATAAACACACAGGTCCTTATAAACACACACAGGTCCTTATAAACACACAGGTCCTTATAAACACACACAGGTCCTAATAAACACACACAGGTCCTAATAAACACACAGGTCCTCATAAACACACACGGGTCCTAATAAACACACACGGGTCCTAATAAACACACACGGGTCCTAATAAACACACACGGGTCCTAATAAACACACACTGGTCCTAATAAACACACACGGGTCCTAATAAACACACACGGGTCCTTATAAACACACACGGGTCCTAATAAACACACACAGGTCCTTATAAAATCACACAGGTCCTTATAAACACACGCAGGTCCTTATAAACACACGCAGGTCCTTATAAACACACGCAGGTCCTTATAAACACACACAGGTTCTTATAAACACACGCAGGTCTTTATAAACACACGCAGGTCTTTATAAACACACACAGGTCCTTATAAACACACACAGGTCCTTATAAACACACACAGGTCCTTATAAACACACACAGGTCCTTATAAACACACACAGGTTCTTATAAACACACACAGGTCCTTATAAACACACACAGGTTCTTATAAACACACACAGGTCCTAATAAACACACACAGGTCCTAATAAACACACACAGGTCCTAATAAACACACACAGGTCCTTATAAACACACACGGTTCCCTATAAACACACACGGTTCCCTATAAACACACACAGGTCCTAATAAACACACACAGGTCCTAATAAACACACACAGGTTCTTATAAACTTACACAGGTCCTTATAAGCACACACAGGTTCTTATAAACACACACAGGTCCTTATAAACACACACAGGTTCTTATAAACACACACAGGTCCTTATAAACACACACGGTTCCCTATAAACACACACAGGTCCTTATAAACACACACAGGTTCTTATAAACACACACAGGTCCTTATAAACACACACGGTTCCCTATAAACACACACAGGTCCTAATAAACACACACGGTTCCCTATAAACACACACAGGTCCTAATAAACACACACAGGTCCTTATAAACACAACCAGGTCCTTATAAACACACACAGGTCCTTATAAACACACACAGGTCCTTATAAACACACACAGGTCCTTATAAACACACACAGGTCCTTATAAACACACACAGGTCCTTATAAACACACACAGGTCCTTATAAACACACACAGGTCCTTATAAACACACACAGGTCCTAATAAACACACACGGTTCCCTATAAACACACACAGGTCCTAATAAACACACACAGGTCCTAATAAACACACACGGTTCCCTATAAACACACTCAGGTCCTAATAAACACACACAGGTCCTTATAAACACACACAGGTCCTTATAAACACACACAGGTCCTTATAAACACACACAGATCCTTATAAACACACACAGGTCCTTATAAACACACACAGGTCCTTATAAACACACACAGGTCCTAATAAACACACACAGGTCCTTATAAACACACACAGGTCCTAATAAACACACACAGGTCCTAATAAACACACACAGGTCCTAATAAACACACACAGGTCCTAATAAACACACACAGGTCCTAATAAACACACACGGTTCCCTATAAACACACACAGGTCCTGATAAACACACACGGTACCCTATAAACACACACAGGTCCTAATAAACACACACAGGTCCTAATAAACACACACGGTACCCTATAAACACACACAGGTCCTAATAAACACACACGGTTCCCTATAAACACACACACGGTTCCCTATAAACACACACAGGTCCTTATAAACACACACAGGTCCTAATAAACACACACGGTATCCTATAAACACACACAGGTCCTAATAAACACACACGGTACCCTATAAACACACACCATCACCATCACCACGACCTCATCTGCAAATTTGGTAAGAAGCTTCTACACCATCCCCGACACCGGCTCCTACTACCACCTGAGATCCCTTGTCCGAGAATTGCTGTTCGACACCACAACCGCATCCAGCCCATACGTGCACGAACTGATCGCTATAAGAACAGCCCAGTCCCAACCATTGTAAAAATTATCAACAACTTGTAATACTGTAACACTGTCACTATGTTGAAATGAACTGTAGTTTGAGCTTTTCCCCATCTAAGTTATTATATGTCTTATTTGTGTCACTTATGTTACTTGTATATTATTTGTAATTCGTAACCCATTCCCCAATTATGTAACTGTATATTTTCAGCCTTCTGGCTGCCAAGCTCCTTCAATAAACCGTTAATTATTATTATTATTATTATTATAAACACACACGGTACCCTATAAACACACACAGGTCCTTATAAACACACACGGGTCCTTATAAACACACACAGGTCCTTATAAACACACAGGTTCTTATAAACACACACGGTACCCTATTATCACACACAGGTCCTTATAAACACACACAGGTCCTAATAAACACACACAGGTTCCCTATAAACACACACAGGTCCTAATAAACACACACGGTTCCCTATAAACACACACAGGTCCTTATAAACACACACAGGTTCCCTATAAACACACACAGGTCCTAATAAACACACACAGGTTCCCTATAAACACACACAGGTCCTAATAAACACACACAGGTTCCCTATAAACACACACAGGTTCCCTATAAACACACACAGATCCTTATAAACACACACAGGTCCTTATAAACACACACGGTTCCCTATAAATACACACAGATCCTTATAAACACACACGGTTCCCTATAAACACACACAGGTCCTTATAAACACACACAGATCCTTATAAACACACACGGTACCCTATAAACACACACAGGTTCTTATAGACACACACAGGTTCTTATAAACACACACAGGTCCTTATAAACACACACAGGTTCTAATAAACACACACAGGTTCTTATAAACACACACGGTTCCCTATAAACACACACAGGTCCTTATAAACACACACAGGTCCTTATAAACACACACGGTTCCCTATAAACACACACGGTTCCCTATAAACACACACGGTTCCCTATAAACACACACAGGTCCTTATAAATACACCACTGACCAGCTCGTTTGGTTGACTCAGGGCTTAAGTTCATCTGCCTGTGAACTTGACTTCAATCTCAGTGCTTCCGGGATGGTTGCAGGCGACGGGTCACGCTAGTTGTGGGTGTCCAGTGGTGTTATGTCCAATGGTGTTATGTTCAGTGGTGTTATGTTCAATAGGGTTTTGTTCAGTGGTGTTGATGTCCAGTGGTGTTTTCAGTGGTGTTATGTTCAATGGTGTTATGTTCAGTGGTGTTTTCAGTGGTGTTATGTTCAATGGTGTTATGTTCAGTGGTGTTTTCAGTGGTGTTATGTTCAATGGTGTTATGTTCAATGGGGTTTTGTTCAGTGGTGTTGATGTCCAGTGGTGTTATGTTCAATGAGTTTTGTTCAGTGTTATGTCCAATGGGGTTTGTTTTGTGGGATTTTGTTCAGTGGTCGGGAGGAGGTGGAGTGGTGGGGAGGAGGTGGGGTGGTCGGGAGGAGGTGGGGTGGTGGGGAGGAGGTGGAGTGGTGGGGAGGAGGTGGAGTGGTGGGGTGGAGGTGGTAGTGGTGGGGAGGAGGTGGAGTGGTGGGGAGGAGGTGGAGTGGTGGGGTGGAGGTGGAGTGGTGGGGTGGAGGTGGTAGTGGTGGGGAGGAGGTGGAGTGGTGGGGTGGAGGTGGTAGTGGTGGGGTGGAGGTGAATCATGGGGTGGAAATAGACAAGCGGCACCACCCTGTACTGCGTCGTGCTGTCTGCCTCTCACCCTACTGCCTCTCTCACACTACTGCCTCTCTCACACTACTGCCTCTCTCACCCTACTGCCTCTCTCACACTACTGCCTCTCTCACCCTACTGCCTCTCTCACCCTACTGCCTCTCTCACCCTACTGCCTCTCTCACCCTACTGCCTCTCTCACCCTACTGCCTCTCTCACCCCTACTGCCTGTCTCACCCTACTGCCTCTCTCACCCTACTGCCTCTCTCACCTTACTGCCTCTCTCACCTTACTGCCTCTCTCACCTTACTGCCTCTCTCACCTTACTGCCTCTCTCACCTTACTGCCTCTCTCACCCTACTGCCTCTCTCACCCTACTGCCTCTCTCACCCTACTGCCTCTCTCACCCTACTGCCTCTCTCACCCTATTGCCTCTCTCACCCTATTGCCTCTCTCACCCTACTGCCTCTCTCACCCTACTGCCTCTCTCACCCTACTGCCTCTCTCACCCTACTGCCTCTCTCACCCTACTGCCTCTCTCACCTTACTGCCTCTCTCACCTTACTGCCTCTCTCACCTTACTGCCTCTCTCACCTTACTGCCTCTCTCACCCTACTGCCTCTCTCACCCTACTGCCTCTCTCACCCTACTGCCTCTCTCACCCTACTGCCTCTCTCATCCTACTGCCTCTCTCATCCTACTGCCTCTCTCATCCTACTGCCTCTCTCACCCTACTGCCTCTCTCACCCTACTGCCTCTCTCACCCTACTGCCTCTCTCACCCTACTGCCTCTCTCACCCTACTGCCTCTCTCACCCTACTGCCTCTCTCACCCTACTGCCTCTCTCACCCTACTGCCTCTCTCACCCTACTGCCTCTCTCACCCTGCTGCCTGTCTCACCCTACTGCCTGTCTCACCCTACTGCCTGTCTCACCCTACTGCCTCTCTCACCTTACTGCCTCTCTCACCCTACTGCCTCTCTCACCTTACAGCCTCTCTCACCCTACTGCCTCTCTCACCTTACTGCCTCTCTCATCCTACTGCCTCTCTCACCCTACTGCCTCTCTCATCCTACTGCCTCTCTCATCCTACTGCCTCTCTCACCCTACTGCCTGTCTCACCCTACTGCCTGTCTCACCTTACTGCCTCTCTCACCTTACTGCCTCTCTCACCCTACTGCCTCTCTCACCTTACTGCCTCTCTCACCCTACTGCCTCTCTCACCCTACTGCCTCTCTCACCCTACTGCCTCTCTCACCTTACTGCCTCTCTCACCCTACTGCCTCTCTCACCTTACTGCCTCTCTCACCTTACTGCCTCTCTCATCCTACTGCCTCTCTCACCCTACTGCCTCTCTCATCCTACTGCCTCTCTCACCCTACTGCCTCTCTCACCCTACTGCCTCTCTCATCCTACTGCCTCTCTCACCCTACTGCCTCTCTCATCCTACTGCCTCTCTCATCCTACTGCCTCTCTCATCCTACTGCCTCTCTCATCCTACTGCCTCTTTCACTGCTGACTGCCACTAACCAACTGTTGTAGTATCTAGGTCTCTCTCTCTCTCTCTCTCTCTCTCTCTCTCTCTCTCTCTCTATACTTGAAATGATCAGTGAGTCGGGAAAACGCCTGTATGTTGGTCAGTCAGTGTGTAGGCCTGTCTGTCTATTTGTGAGTCTGTCTGTCTGTCTGTCTGTCATTTTGTAGGCCTGTCTGTTAGTCTGTCTGTATGCGAGTGTTGGTGTGCAGGTCAATCTAGCGGTCTATATGAAACCAGATAATAACAGTAAAGTTCTCAGTGCTAAAAGTCTCTCTCGGTGACCAGTGACCTTGTATGACCTTACCGTGACCCACCATGTTGACCCTACCTCACTAGGGCACCCTGTGTTGACCCTCCCTCACCTGGGCACCCTGTCTTGACCCTCCCTCACCTGGGCACCATGTTGACCCTCCCTCACCTGGGCACCATGTTGACCCTCCCTCACCTGGGCACCATGTTGACCCTCCCTCACCTGGGCACCATGTTGACCCTCCCTCACCTGGGCACCATGTGTTGACCTTCCCTCACCTGGGCACCATGTTGACCCTCCCTCACCTGGGCACCATGTTGACCCTCTCTCATCCGGGCACCATGTTGACCCTCCCTCACCTGGGCACCATGTTGTCCCTCCCTCACCTGGGCACCATGTTGACCCTCCCTCACCTGGGCACCATGTTGTCCCTCCCTCACCTGGGCACCATGTTGTCCCTCCCTCACCTGGAGCACCATGTTGACCCTCCCTCACCTGGGCACCATGTTGACCCTCCCTCACCTGGGCACCCTGTGTTGACCCTCCCTCACCTGGGCACCCTGTGTTGACCCTCCCTCACCTGGGCACCCTGTGTTGACCCTCCCTCACCTGGGCACCCTGTGTTGACCCTCCCTCACCTGGGCACCATGTTGACCCTCTCTCACCTGGGCACCCTGTGTTGACCCTCTCTCACCTGGGCACCATGTTGACCCTCTCTCACCTGGGCACCCTGTGTTGACCCTCCCTCACCTGGGCACCATGTTGACCCTCTCTCACCTGGGCACCCTGTGTTGACCCTCTCTCACCTGGGCATATACAGTAGTTGTCTGTCTAACTAATGACTGTTTCTGTATTTATTAAGAGGCGTTAGTTTATTAATATCTGTACATTTACCCTTTAACGACGTTGGTTTAACCCTATTATCCTCAAAGGTAAGTAGAGGTGTGGGTAGGCAGTTGTTGGTGAGGAAGGCAAGGTAGGAGTGCTGGGGTATCTGGATAATGGCGCGTCAGGTAGATGGAGCGGTACGCAGGTATATATAGGTAGATGGAGCGGTACGCAGGTATATATTGGTAGATGGAGCGGTACGCAGGTATATATAGGTAGATGGAGCGGTACGTAGGTATATATAGGTAGATGGAGCGGTACGTAGGTATATATAGGTAGATGGAGCGGTACGTAGGTATATATAGGTAGTTAGAGCGGTACGTAGGTATATATAGGTAGATAGAGCGGTACGTAGGTATATATAGGTAGATGGAGTGGTACGCAGGTATATATAGGTAGATGGAGCGGTACGTAGGTATATATAGGTAGACGGAGCGGTACGTAGGTAGGTAGGTAGAATGAGCATTAGGTAGGTAGGTAGGTAAAGGTAGATGGAGCATTAGGTAGGTAGGTATAGGTAGATAGAGCATTAGGTAGGTAGGTATAGGCAGATAGAGCATTAGGTAGGTAGGTATAGGTAGATGGAGCATTAGGTAGGTAGGTATAGGTAGATGGAGCATTAGGTAGGTAGGTATAGGTAGATGGAGCATTAGGTAGGTAGGTATAGGTAGATAGAGCATTAGTTAGGTAGTTATAGGTAGATAGAGCATTAGGTAGGTAGGTGTAGGTAGATGGAGTGTTACGTTTGGAAATAATTAACCTGGCTTTATCTGGCAGCCCCCTCCACCACAGGTTAATTTTGGTACAGGTGGCAGGTGAGTGAGTTGAGTTGTTTGATGCGTCGTCTTAACTTCGCCAGGTTATATTACCGTCCTCCCGCCACCAGCCCTCGTCTTCACCCCTCTCACCTGTAGACTGTGTTCCTGTCTAGCGTTCTGATCTGTAGTAAGGGACTGAGAGAGAACCCCGTATCCATACTCAAGTGAACCTTCATTATTTAAGCTGTGGGTTGAGTTGGGTTACGTTAGGTTACGTTAGGTTAGGTTCGGTTATTGAGAACTAGTGGTATTGGTTGGTTAGGGTTAGTGGCAACTCAGGATGGTGGTAGCTCAGGGAAGTTGTAAGTTAGGGTTAGTGGTAACTCAGGATAGTGGTAGGTTAGGGTTAGTGGTAGCTCAGGGAAGTGGTAGGTTAGGGTAGTGGCAACTCAGGATAGTGGTAGGTTAGGTTACAATAGTGGTAGGTTAGTGGTAGGTTGAGTTAATGGTAATTCAAAGTAGTGGTAGGTTACGTTAGGTTAGGTTAGATTAGTGTTAAGTTAGTGGTAGGTGCTGGGTCCGGGTAGAACTTGTACGTATAGTCCCAGGCAGCAGCTCGCCAGGTTCAGTTACACAACATCACTTCGTCTACAAATGCTTCTTGTTGTGACTTCTCTCTAAGCTGTTTGTGTGTTTTTACATTTAAAGTTTCAGGTGCAGGGGATAAATTTACCGATAGTTTTTCCTTGTTGTCTGTAAATTCTAGTTTGCTATTCTAAATTCGCGCCGAGTTAATTGTGTTTACATTTTATTTTTAGTGGGATGGGGTTCCTATAGTTACACCTCTTTGTTATTATTGTTTAAATTATATGATTCACAATTGTTTTATGTTAATTGTGTTTTTTCTTCTAAATTTATATTATTCGTTTGACAATACTTATGTTGTTTATCATTGTTATCTTAAGTTTGGAATGATTTTTCTTGTATATTATTCATTTCTTATCTTCAGTTGCATAAGAATCCTTTGGCAAGACACGCCCCCTGTTTATTGTTAAATTTTATTGTTCTAAATGTCTTTCAAGTTAATTGTGTTAACGAATTTTAACTTTAGCTGTTAATTTCAAGTTTATTTATACACTTCGTTTATCTTCTGACGTCCTGGTGTTAAGTCTAATCTTCAGTGGGATAAGATTCCTCTGGCAGTATCCGTGTTTTGTTGTTACGTTAAGGTTGCTATTTTCTGTCATTTTTTCCCGGAGTTGATTACATTTTATCTTAGTGTAAAAGTTTCTTGGAACCTTAGATAGCGGTTGTGGTTGTTATTTCCGTTAGTTATTATAAGTGTTGTGGTTTAGTTTTGTTTTATCTTCAGTGGAATGAGATCGCTTGAATAATAGTCCAAGCAAAAGAAGAAGAGGACGAAGAGAGGAAACAGTAAAGGAGAACAAAGGATGATGATACTCACTCACAGATGATCTTCTGGAAGAGGCTCACGCCTGTGACTCCAGCTCAATAGCCTCTGCTCTACTCAGACGGTGGCTGTGTGTGGCGGATATTTGTGCTCTATAATTATATACTTGTTGATTTTTCCAGTATTTATCTAATTTTGCTTCAAACTTTTCCACCATTTCCACATTCACTACCCACTCAGGTAACCCATTCCAGTTGTTGACAACCCTACTCGGGAACGAGTGTCTTCTGAGATTTAGCCTCGCTCTTGTTTTGTAGATCTTCTTTGTGTTCCCCCGGGTAGTGTCAGCCTCCCTCATCTGGAACATTCCTGCTGTACATGCCTGGTCATATATGCCACACACTATCTTGTATGTTTCCACTTGGTCCCCACGAGATCTTCTCTACGCCAGTGTCGGTAACTGTAATTTCCTTAGTCTTTCCTCATAAGATAAATCCTTGATCTGTGGTAGTAATTTGGTAGCCCTCCTCTGTACATTCTCTGCTGCTTCAATATCCTTAATGAGATATGGGCACCAAATTTGATTAGCATACTCAAGGTGTGGCCTAACCAGAGCAGTGTACAGAGCCTTGAATATAGGTGCATCCAGATGAACAAAAGTTCTTCTAATAATGCCCACTATTTTATTAGCCTTGTTGATTTTCTCAGCTAGATGGTCAGAGAACGTCAGCTTATCGTCGATGACTACCCCTATATCCAGTGGCGGCTCGTGCATAGGGCTGCAGAGCTACAGTCCCCCCAGACACTCACTGCCAGGCGTATGATTCCTTTAGAGACAGCTGAATAATACACTACCAACAAATATATCATTTTATATGTTATTTAATTATTTTCAATACGTTGCTAAGTGAATTTTCATTAAAATCAGACCAAAATTTAAGTTACTTTCATAGTTGCTGTCAATGCTGTACGATTTATGTCTGTTATTAATTGGCGCCGCCGCCGCCGCACAATGAGCTGCACTTGAAGCAGCTCAGTCTCGTACAACGTGTTTACATTGCGTGTGGACGGTGTGGTTAAATCGTGCTTTCTTTAATTACCCTTTGACGATGGAAAATCGAGTGAAGTATTTGCAAAACATCAACTTTTCCCAGCTGACATTAAATGAAAAGACTGAAATCAAAGCAAGAGGAAGACCTACACCAGTTTTATCCATTCAACAGAACAGTACAAGCAGGAACAAAGAATATACACGCCAGTTTAACATCAGTGTTTATCAGAAATGTGAATGGCTCTGTGGTTGTGACGAGGCAAATACTTTATTCTGCTTTCCATGCTTATTGTTTGGTGGGGACTCGGCATGGACGAAAAGTGGTGTGACTGACTTGAGGCATTTGCCACAGAAAATAGTGAAACATGAGCAGTCAGCCAAACATATGAATAACATGATTAATTTATCGTTGCTGGGTAAAGTGAACATTGCAGCTCAGATTGACACAGCATACAAGCTCTCAGTTGCAATATACACCAACACTACTACCATGCCCTGGGAATTCGTGGACATCAACTACAACTCATACCTGAGGTAGGTCAAATTTGTGTATCCTACTGTTGTGTGAGGCTTGCAGTCCCTCCATTTTATTTTTCACGAGCCGCCACTGCCTATATCCTTCTCTACAGTGGTCTTCTTGATCGTGGTGTACATATGATATCCATGGTCAACAACTTTTGTTCTTCCTATCCTCATGTATTTACTTTTTTCTGGGTGAAAGTTCAGCATCCACTTCTCAGTCCAACCCCTGATCCCATCCAGGTCCTCCTGCAGCATGTCACAATCCTCATCTCGTTCTATTTTCCTAAAAATCTTTGTGTCATCCGCATATAGATATACCTCACTGTCGTGTTTAATTGCCTCAGGCAGGTCATTGATAAAAAGGACAAACAGCAGGGGGCCGAGGACAGAACCCTGAGGGACCCCACTAGTGACCTCTCACCAGTCAGATACTTCTCCATTTACCACAACTCTGTTTTCTCTTAGTTAAAAAATTCCTTACCCAATCAAGATATTTTCCATCAATGCGATAACTAGATACTTTTTCTAATAGTCTTTTGTGGGGTACTCTATCAAAAGCCTTCATAAAGTCACAATACACTATGTCCACAGCCTGACTGTCATCGATAATTTCCGTCCACCTGTCTAGTACCCTTATCAACTGTAGGACTGTTGACCTGCCGGAAATGAAGCCAAACTGTTTATTACTAAACAATCCATATTTTTTCATATGGGATATCATCTCTTTCCGTAATATTGACTCCATTAATTTGCAGATTACACTAGTTAGACTGACTGGCCTGTAGTTTCCTGGTTCACTTTTACTTCCCCTTTTATAGATAGCTGTGATATATGCAATATGCCAGTCCTCGGGTGTATTTCCTTCTTGAAAAGAGCTTTCAAACAAGATCCTCAGAGGCTGAAGTAGTTCCTCCATCATCTCCTTAATGACTCTTGGATGTAACCCATCTGGACCGGGAGACTTATGTCTTTTCAATTTTTTAATCTCCTTTCTTATTTTGTCCTCGGTTATCTCCAGGTGTTCAAGAGCTGGCACGTCTTTCTTGTTAGCTGTTGGTATCCCCCTATCTGGTTCCTTGATAAAAACTCGTGAGAATTGCTCTGAGAGTACATCTGCCTTTTCTTTATCATTCACAGTCTTCTGTACTTTTTCCTCATCCTTGTAAAGATCTGTAATTGTAGCTTTGGTTCTTGTTTTTGTCTGTACATACTTCCAGAACACTTTTGGATTTGCCTTAACATTTTTCGGAATCTCTTGTTCTTTGCGTTTCAAGATGTTTCTAGTTTCCCATCTGACCTTGTTATTTAATCTCCTGTGTTCCTTTTCAGTTTCCAGATACATCTCCCTTGTGCAGGCTCTTTCATTGAACTTCGTTTTCATTATTTTCAGTCTCTCCCACAGTCTGTTTTTTCTTCACTTTAGCCCAGAGCTTCCTGTTCATAGGTAATTTTTCATTTCTTCTTTTTCTGCTAACCCTCAGTCCTCTGATTACCTTCTTAGGGACACACTCGTCAATGACTGCCTGGTCCCAATGATAAGTAGTGGATCCAGTACATCATAAGCCTTTGCTTCATCAGTAGGTAATCTGCTTTTTCATACATGTACACTTGTTTTTTACTTTTGTCTTCCATCTCCTGTATGTCACAATGGAAATAAATACAGGCATGGTCACTCTTCCCCACCAACATGGCTAACTGGCTAGTAGTTTCATCATGGGGAAATTTTGGAGTTACGTTCTTTTTCTCATTCTTGTGCGGCTGACGTGGCGAGGCGCGCGAAAATTGTGTGTGTGTGTGTGTGTGTGCATGCGTGCGTGCGCGCGGGCACTCCTTGGCACGAACTCAACTTGTGTGAGTATGCAATGAATGCCGTTTGGCGCTAAGATTGTATGCCTGTGTGCGTTTACTTTTGGAGTGCGTGTGCTTGTGTGAGGCTTTTGGTGTTGTAAGACCCATTACGTGTGTAAGAGTGTCGCCGCATGGTTCGAATATTATGTAAGTGAGCTTAATGGCGACGAAATTGTGCGAACGTTTGTGTTTACATTTCTTTATGGCTGGAAAATTTTGTTGACGATACTTTACTCGATAATAATGTATACTTTTAGGAGCCAAAACTCTCCCTTTTGGCGCGAAGATGCCTGGCCTTTAGGGCGAAAAAAAAATAATGTCTTAATTTGACACGAAATTTATATATTATTTTTGGTTCAAAGTCTGTGACATTTTTTTGGCACGAAAAGTGTGTGTCCCTTTTTGGCGAGATTATTTATATTGTGTAAGCTGTTTGTTGCGCGAGCAGCGGTCCTTCGCTGCCAACTTGGTTCACTGGAAGCATTGTATCGCTGGGGGGAAGAAACAAAGGTTGTGATTGCTAATATTTTTGTCTATGTAGAAACTGTGGTTGTAGGACTAAATCCCTTCCAACTGAACCTAACCTAAGCTGACTTTGTCTCTCTTTCCTTTAATGTCAAACTTAACCTTACTCTAACTTAACCTAACTAATTTAACCCAGCTCTTAACTCTAACTTAGCCCAACTCTAACTTAACCCAACTCTAATTTAACCTTACTAATTTAACCTCTCTAACTTAACCCAAATTACTTAACCTAACCCAACCTAACCCAACTCGACCTTAAATCTAAATTAACCCCAACTGAACTCCAATGTAAAATTAACCTAACTCTAACATAACCATCCCTGATCTCATTTAACTTATCATAACTAGACCTCACCTAACTTAGCCGAACCGAACCTACCCACATTGATGAGGTCACGTGAGTAGGGGGTCAGTGCCATCTATGGGGTGTCACTGCCATCTGTGGGAGACCAGTGCCATCATTGCCCCATTAATTCTCTTTGTATACCCACCACATTAATTGTTGTATATAATTACCATCACAACTGCTTTACTTTGGGGGTTAAAAGGTCAATATTACAGTTCTGAAGAAGGTGCGTATCAGGGTGGGTTGGTAGCTCCCTTAAGTGTAGTAAGTTGGGCCTCACACGGCAGTCACGGAACAGAGGCTAACACACACCTAACTCAGTAGAGGATGAGTCGTGGGTATAGCAGACAAGAAGGGCGACACTACCTGGTATATATTGACTGAGTTTTCCAATACAACTTTAACTTATGGTTTGGACGTAAACAGACTCATTTTCATTATAACATCAAGATCTGTCATCAAAATTCTGTGATAAACTTACCTATTTGGTCTCGTTATGGCTCAGTGTGACAATGTTGAATCTAATGTTATTTTTATACTAATGTTATGATGACATATTGCTGGAGGTACACATCACGGTATGGCCTCTAAAGGTTAATATAACAGACTGAGGGACCAATATTCAACCTAGACTCTCACCTGACACTCTACGAAGAATAGGAAGGCTGTAGGTGTGTGTGTGTGTGTGTGATAAAGAGAGAGCAAGGAAGACAAAGAGAGGGAGAGAGAGAGTAGTGTGGATATCAAGAAATGTGAAGAATAAAGGAGGTGAATGGTAATGGAGTCAGACTAAGGGGAACATGCAGAGGGTAAGAGTGCAGGAAGGCGTACTGGTGCGTGTGTGTTGTGACGGGGCTGGAAGAAGGGGCGGTGATGGGGTATAGTGTGTGTTGTGACGGGCTGGAAGAAGGGGCGGTGATGGGGTATAGTGTGTGTTGTGACTGGCTGGAAGAAGGGGCGGTGATGGGGTATAGTGTGTGTTGTGACTGGCTGGAAGAAGGGGCGGTGATGGGGTATAGTGTGTGTTGTGACTGGGGCTGGAAGAAGGGGCGGTGATGGGGTATAGTGTGTGTTGTGACGGGCTGGAAGAAGGGGCGGTGATGGGGTATAGTGTGTGTTGTGACTGGGGCTGGAAGAAGGGGCGGTGATGGGGTATAGTGTGTGTTGTGACTGGCTGGAAGAAGGGGCGGTGATGGGGTATAGTGTGTGTGTTTTTTGTTTTGTGACGGGCTGGAAGAAGGGGCGGTGATGGGGTATAGTGTGTGTTGTGACGGGTCTGGAAGAAGGGGCGGTGATGGGGTATAGTGTGTGTTGTGACGGGTCTGGAAGAAGGGGCGGTGATGGGGTATAGTGTGTGTTGTGACGGGGCTGGAAGAAGGGGCGGTGATGGGGTATAGTGTGTGTTGTGACGGGCTGGAAGAAGGGGCGGTGATGGGGTATAGTGTGTGTTGTGACTGGGGCTGGAAGAAGGGGCGGTGAGGTGTTGTGCTTCACTGATACACTGACCAGGGAAGTACGACTCTCGCTCACTCATGGAGACGAATTCATTTACGTCGTCGCAGTGATGTGTGGGAGTAAACAGTGTAGTTTTATATTTATTTACAGTATTTGATTGTTATTGTTTATTATTATTGTTTTTGTTGTTGTTGATATTATTATTATCATTATTATTGTTATTATTATTATTGTTATTGTTATTATTGTTATTATTATTATTATCATTATTATTGTTATTATTATTATTATTATTATTATTATCATTATTATTGTTATTATTATTATTATTATTATTATCATTATTATTATTATTATTATTATTATTATTGTTATTATTATTATTATTATTATTATTATCATTATCATCATCATCATTATTATTATTATTATTATTATTATTATTATTATTAGCATTATTATTATTATTATTATTATTATTATTATTATTATTATTAGCATTATTATTATTATTATTAGCATTATTATTATTATTATTAGCATTATTATTATTATTATTATTATTATTATTATTATTATTATTATTATTATTATTATTAGCATTATTATTATTATTATTAGCATTATTATTATTATTATTATTATTATTATTATTATTATTATTTATTATTATTATTATTAGCATTATTATTATTATTATTAGCATTATTATTAATATTATTATTATTATTATTATTATTATTATTATTAGCATTATTATTATTATTATTAGCATTATTATTATTATTATTATTATTATTATTAGCATTATTAGCATTATTATTATTAGTAGTAGTAGTAGTAGTAATAGTAGTAGTAGTAGTATTAGCATTATTATTATTAATATTATTATTGTTATTGTTATTGTTGTTGTTGTTGTTGTTTGCATGATACACACCTGTATGAATGTGATAAAAATGTTTATTAACTCTTCAATTCTGGAGTGTTGTTGATCCCACATTGAGGTTTTTAAATCCCTCCCTCCCTCCCTCCCGCTGCCCCCATCGGCTGATTGAGTGGAGGGAAACTTCCGTGTTTGTTTATAAACATTACGTCATCAAACATGGCGGTGACGGCGCCCCTCGTGATCGCCCACACCTGCACCCGAATTGTAAGAGGTTCCTAAGTTACTATATTTTACCCTCAACTGGGGATTAGAAAATCTACCTAGTTATGGTAAAGTCTCGGTGCACTCTGGAAGCTGTTTTAGATTCTGTGAGTGAGTTGCGTGCACACGTCACCAGTCGGGGGAAATTATATAATTAAAATTTTAGCTTAAAAACTTTGAACACCCATCGTTGTGTCTCGTTTTAAGTGAGCCAGTAAGATGCCTTCTCAGAGCTTCAGTTAGAGGACAATTATCATGTGGATCTTTGAAAATCCATTTTTGTGTTATAGTAAACCAGTGAGAAGGAAACATTGGCGTGCGAACCTTGAGACTCAACTGTGACTAACTTGTTGATACAGTCCTCGGCGCCCAACTGGCGTCTCTGGTTGTCATGGTAACTCTTACTGTTGTTTATACCGCTAATCGACGTATTTTGTCACCTGCGTGAACCCTCATCCACCTGGAGCATCCCCCCACCATCACCTACCACTACCCCTGACTGTCACTGACTGCTCTGATAATGGGCGTGTGTCATTATGATGATAATAATAATGACAATAAATTATAATAATAATAATATTGATAATAGTAATAATAATAATAACGATAATAGTAGTAATATTTATTGGAACCAGATGAAACGTCATTCGACACAATTACATAACTATGGCGAGTTTAAGCCGTGACATATTGTACTGTATTGAGGACTACAAGCTCTCGTAGATGTAAGGAATTTTTGTCCTGTCCTCCATGGTGCCTCACCCTATGTGCTGGCCACACACGTGTTAGTTGTTTGTGAGTGCAGCAACTAAGATGGCGGCCGAGGTGAGTCAAGACTCCCACAACACCTGGACGCCTCACCCTCACCTGTGCTGGGCTGGGCTGGGAGGAAGGACCATCTAGGAATGTGTGTTTTCCGTCCCCGCGTCTGGCAGTTGTGCTCACGGCAGCTCGAGCAAACAGTGGATCATAATAATTATTCCTGGTATGTAAGTGTACCACAAGACCTCACACCCGTATGGTAGTGAGCGTTTTCTACCACAATGATAGTGAGTTATGGTATCATGGTGGTTGTTATGGTGCGGTGGAGACTTGGTTTATGGTGGCGGGGCACATCACCTGTACTGACAAACACGTCCTCCATGATTTTGTCCGCCATACAATTTTACTCGGGTAGGCTGAAGGCTGGTGAACCTTCATTTGGCGTAGGAGAACGCCAGACGCTGTTGACTCCTCGTGCTGGCGGTGTTTTTCTAGCACGGGCATTAGTCAGAGAGACAACGAGAGAGAGACAAAGGGTGGTGGTGGTGTATTCCGGGAACACTGGTGACTGGGTATAGTAACACAGCTGGCCGCCAGGTGTACCTCTCCCTTAACATTATGCTTTACCTGTCCAGAGTTTACTGTCTCGTTATGTGTCAGTACAGGAGATGATGTAACTCTTTCTAGTATGTCTTTGATTCCCCCTTAAAATCCAATAATTTCTTTCATCTTTCAAATAAAAAAATCTAAATTATTTTATTTATTTTATTATTTGAGTCTTAAAATTCGGTTCATTTATAAACGTTTACCTGATGAAGAGTCCAAGACCACAACAACAGCTACAGGTGGTGTGTGTATGTGACCACCACCAGCCTCACCGTCTCCCAGATTACTGTATTAAGATTCTGTAAACATATTAATGAACACTAATGGTATACAGTACCCTACTTCACCACCCTGTATGTCACCCCTAGATACACCTTGGTTCCTTGTGACAGACGTGTACAGGTGAACACACACACACACACACACACACCTGAGCTTTATACGTTTGTAAGGAGTAAATCGGTCAGATCCTCCCAAAATTAGGGTTCCTGTTCAACCATTATTATTATTACTATTATTATTACTATTATTATTATTATTATTATTATTATTATTATCAGGAAATACTTGCCGTCCTTGCTCATTATAGACTCGGTGTTTTAGAGATTCATTTTGTTGGTAATAACATGAGAGATTATATAGGCCTACCCATAGAGGCACCCCGCCGCCACGCTTGACAGTCATCACCATCTTTCTCAATATATAACAATTATATTATTTACCCGCCATATCAGGTATAATCGTCATGGATTTATATATAATTTTGGGGAGGGGGGATTTAGTATAATTCCTGTGATGTATTAGTAGTACCCAAGTATATTAATGGCGTGGAGACTGTTGAGAGTGAGGGGCCGGCGGGAGACTGTTGAGTGTGTGGGGCCGGCGGGAGACTGTTGAGTGTGTGGGGCCGGCGGGAGACTGTTGAGTGTGTGGGGCCGGCGGGACACTGTTGAGTGTGTGGGGCCGGCGGGAGACTGTTGAGAGTGAGGGGCCGGCGGGAGACTGTTGAGAGTGAGGGGCCGGCGGGAGACTGTTGAGAGTGAGGGGCCGGCGGGAGACTGTTGAGAGTGAGGGGCCGGCGGGAGACTGTTGAGTGCGTGGGGCCGGCGGGAGACTGTTGAGTGTGTGGGGCCGGCGGGAGACTGTTGAGAGTGAGGGGCCGGCGGGAGACTGTTGAGAGTGAGGGGCCGGCGGGAGACTGTTGAGAGTGAGGGGCCGGCGGGAGACTGTTGAGAGTGAGGGGCCGGCGGGAGACTGTTGAGAGTGAGGGGCCGGCGGGAGACTTTGAGTGTGGCCGGCGGGAGACTGTTGAGTGTGTGGGCCGGCGGGAGACTGTTGAGTGTGTGGGGCCGGCGGGAGACTGTTGAGTGTGTGGGGCCGGCGGGAGACTGTTGAGTGTGTGGGGCCGGCGGGAGACTGTTGAGTGTGTGGGGCCGGCGGGAGACTGTTGAGTGTGTGGGGCCGGCGGGAGACTGTTGAGTGTGCGGGGCCGGCGGGAGACTGTTGAGTGTGTGGGCCGGCGGAGACTGTTGAGAGTGAGGGGCCGGCGGGAGACTGTTGAGAGTGGGGGCCGGCGGAGACTGTGAGTGAGGCCGGGGCTGTGAGAGTGAGGGGCCGGCGGGAGACTGTTGAGAGTGAGGGGCCGGCGGGAGACTGTTGAGAGTGGGCCGGCGGAGACTGTTGAGAGTGAGGGCCGCGGGAGACTGTTGAGAGTGAGGGGCCGGCGGGAGACTGTTGAGAGTGAGGGGCCGGCGGGAGACTGTTGAGAGTGAGGGGCCGGCGGGAGACTGTTGAGTGCGTGGGGCCGGCGGGAGACTGTTGAGAGTGAGGGGCCGGCGGGAGACTGTTGAGAGTGAGGGGCCGGCGGGAGACTGTTGAGAGTGAGGGGCCGGCGGGAGACTGTTGAGTGCGTGGGGCCGGCGGGAGACTGTTGAGAGTGAGGGGCCGGCGGGAGACTGTTGAGTGCGTGGGGCCGGCGGGAGACTGTTGAGAGTGAGGGGCCGGCGGGAGACTGTTGAGAGTGAGGGGCCGGCGGGAGACTGTTGAGAGTGAGGGGCCGGCGGGAGACTGTTGAGAGTGAGGGGCCGGCGGGAGACTGTTGAGTGTGTGGGGCCGGCGGGAGACTGTTGAGAGTGTGAGGCCGGCGGGAGACTGTTGAGAGTGAGGGGCCGGCGGGAGACTGTTGAGTGTGTGGGGCCGGCGGGAGACTGTTGAGTGTGTGGGGCCGGCGGGAGACTGTTGAGAGTGAGGGGCCGGCGGGAGACTGTTGAGAGTGAGGGGCCGGCGGGAGACTGTTGAGAGTGAGGGGCCGGCGGGAGACTGTTGAGAGTGAGGGGCCGGCGGGAGACTGTTGAGAGTGTGGGGCCGGCGGGAGACTGTTGAGTGTGTGGGGCCGGCGGGAGACTGTTGAGAGTGTGGGGCCGGCGGGAGACTGTTGAGTGCGTGGGGCCGGCAGGAGACTGTTGAGAGTGAGGGGCCGGCGGGAGACTGTTGAGTGCGTGGGGCCGGCGGGAGACTGTTGAGTGCGTGGGGCCGGCGGGAGACTGTTGAGAGTGTGGGGCCGGCGGGAGACTGTTGAGTGTGTGGGGCCGGCGGGAGACTGTTGAGAGTGTGGGGCCGGCGGGTGACTGTTGAGTGTGTGGGGCCGGCGGGAGACTGTTGAGTGTGTGGGGCCGGCGGGAGACTGTTGAGTGTGTGGGGCCGGCGGGAGACTGTTGAGTGTGTGGGGCCGGCGGGAGACTGTGTGAGCTCATGCAGTCTACCCAGAAGCGGTCCAGTGTTGAGATAAAGGACCGAGTACCGAGGGACGCTGAGTGGTCAAACAGGCCCCGGTAATATCGGGCCCCGGTCATATCAGGCCCCATTCCTAACCAAGCCAATGAGACTCGATATTGATATGGCCTAATAATTCGATCACGTTAGGGTTAGGTTAGGTTAGGTTAGGTTAGGGATGTCGAACAAAAGGTGTGTATTTGGAAGAGGAGGAGGAAGAGGGAGGGGGTGAAACGGCAGGTGTGTGTGTGTGTCAGGAGGAAAGTGGTGAATGATGGTGCAACATCCCCCCCACCTCACCTCCCCCCACTTTGATACAGTAATCCCTCTCAACCCCCTCCACCCCTCAACCCCTTCCCCCAACTCCCCCATCCCCTCCCCTTCCTTCCCACTTAACCCCCTCCTGCCCTTCCCCCTCCTCCTCCCCCCTCCTCCTCCCCTCCCTCCTCCTCCCCCTCCCTCCTCCTCCCCCTCCCTCCTCCTCTCCCCCTCCTCCTCCTCCTCCCCCTCCCTCCTCCTCTCCCCCCCCTCCTCCTCCTCCCCCCTCCCCCTCCTCCCCCTCCCTCCTCCTCTCCCCCCCCTCCTCCTCCTCCCCCTCCCTCCTCCTCCCCCCTCCTCCCTCCCTCCTCCTCCCCCCTCCCTCCTCCTCCCCCCTCCCTCCTTCTCCCCCCTCCCTCCTCCTCCCCCCTCCCTCCTCCCCCTCTCCTCCCTCTCCTCCTCCCCCTCCCTCCTCCCCCCTCCCTCCTCCTCCCCCTCTCCCTCCTCCCCCTCCCTCCTCCTCCCCCTCCCTCCTCCTCCCCCTCCCTCCTCCTCCCCCTCCCTCCTCCTCCCCTCTCCCTCCTCCTCCCCTCTCCCTCCTCCTCCCCTCTCCCTCCTCCTCCCCTCTCCTCCTCCCCCCTCCCTCCTCCCCCTCTCTCCTCCTCTCCCCTCTCTCCTCCTCTCCCCTCCCTCCTCCTCTCCCCTCCCTCCTCCTCCCCTCTCCCTCCTCCTCCCCTCTCCCTCCTCCTCCCCATCTCCCTCCCCGTCCCCATCCCCTTCCCCCTCCCCCTCCCTCCTCCTCCCACCTCCCTCCTCCTCCTCCTCCCCCCTCCCTCCCCCTTCGCTGAAGAACACAGTCAACACAACAATGGCGGGTGAGGGAAAACGCCTGTAGTGGTGAGAACACATTCATCTATCTATCTATCTATCTATCTATTGTAACCTCACCCCTCCCGCCCTCCTCTCCCTTCCTCACTCCTCTCCCTTCCTCCCTCCCTCCCTCCCTCCCTCCCTTCCTTCCTTCCTTCCTCCCTCCCTCCCTCCCTTCCTCCCTCCCTCCTTCCCTCCCTCCCTTCCCTCGCTCCCTCCCTCCCTCCTTCCCTCCCTTCCTCCCTCTCCCTCCCTCCCTCCCTCCCTCCCTCCCTTCCTCCCTCCCCTCCCTCCCTCCCTCCCTCCCTCTCCCTCCCTCCCTCCCTCCCTCCCTCCCCTTCCTCCCCCTCCCTCTCCCTCCCTGCCTCCCTCCCTTCCTTCCTCCCTCCCTCTCCCTCTCCTCCCTCTCCCTCCCCCTCCCTCTCCCTCCCCCTCCCTCTCCCTCTCCCTCCCCCCCTCCCTCTCCCTCTCTCCTCCCTCCCTCCCTCTCCCTCCCCAACATCCTGGTAAGCGGCCTAAACTCACATGACTTCCCATTTGACTAAACATCACCAGACTTTCATCCTCCCTTACCCACACTGACTCACCCTGAGTCACCCTGAGTCACCCTACGAGCCACAAACCCAGAGAGGAGAGACCAAGGACCTTCCCCCACCCCTCCTCCCCCCTCTCCTAGAGCTAAAAAGGGGGACAAAGAAAGGGGTGGGGAAGGAAAAAATGGATGATGACTGTGGAGTATAAATAGTCAACAAAGAGCTGGAAGATTGGCGTCATTGTATACCTGTGTCTCTACCTGTCTGTTTAATTACCTCTATGTATTTCTACCTCTCCTTGTATTTCTACCTGTACCTGTACGTATATTTTTCTGTACTTTTACCTTTTATATACCTTTAAAGGGAGATAATGTTAAGGGCACCTGTAACTTATGGCTGTACATGTAATTTAAGGTTGTACCTGTAACTTATGGATGTACCTGTAACTTGTGGCTGTACCTGTAACTTATGGCTGTACCTGTAACTTATGGCTGACCTGTTTTTACACTGATGTTTGGGAATAAAGTTTATGAATGTGAATAAATGCTTTGTCGAGGAAGATTATGACCTCAGCCGTCCAGGCCAGTACTGGGACAGTACCACGTCACTACCACACAAAGGAGTCACTGTCTGGGGTATATAGGGACAGTGACCGTGATGTTTGTTTGTCTGCATTTTTAGACTCTCTCTCTCTCTCTCTCTCTCTCTCTCTCTCTCTCTCTCTCTCTCTCTCTCTCTTTACATACACACACACACACACTACTACTACTACTACTACTTTGCTGTCACTCGGAATCGAGTATGACGATCAACCAGCTATGATACAATGATATGAGTTATAAATGATGTCACCTTGGTTGGTGAGTTTTAAGGTGACTAAAGAGGCCGATACGGGACCACCGGCAGAATCGTTCACAGATGATGCACATATGGGGGGCTACATCTAGTGCGGGAGGGGCGGCGGCAGCATCTTTCCGGCGTTGGCACTTGTCTGCCTCGGTTTCCAATCGGGCTAACTCGAAAGTATTGACACCTCATGTGGTGCTCCTCTAAGCGTTACGGTGTGGAGTAATCGTCTCCCAGGTGCGGGGGTCGATTTGGCACTTTTTCAGGTTTGTCTTAAGACTATCCTTATACCTTTTCAGTTGCCCGCCAACGTTATGTTTACTATTCGTTAGGTGACTGTAAAGTAGCTGCTTTGGCAGTCTACTGTCGTCCATGCGGGTAACATGGCTAGTCCAGCGTATAGTTGTTCATGAATAATGGTAGCCTCGATACTCCTACAGTTGGTGTCAGCGAGAATACTGGCATTTGTTCTCTTGTCTTCCCAGCGAACTCGGAAGATGGAACATAGACTACGTTGGTGAAAGTTTTCAAGTGCCTTGAGGTGCCTCCTGTATGTGACCCATGACTCGCTTCCATATAGCAGGGTGGGGAGGACCACTGCTCGAAATACGTGCAACTTTGCAGATAATTTCAACTCCCTACAGCTGAAGACACGGGTACGGAGTCTGCCAAAGGCTCGAGATGCACATCTGATCCGATGTTGAATCTCTTCATCGACGTCCGCGGTGGTTGGGAACCGAGATATTGAAAGTGGACAACATTAGAGAGGGTAGTACCATTAAGCTGGGTGGATGGTGGAGGTGTGGCTGAACCAGGGGCAGGCTGAAAGAGAATCTGAGTCTAACGTACATTCATCTCAAGGTTGAAGTGTGCATAAGCATCTGCGGAGGTGTTCAGGATCTCTTGTAGGTCGCGTTCAGTGTGAGCGGCAAGGGTGAGGTCGTCTGCATATTGAAGTTCTGTAATGGAAGCTGCCGACACCTTTGTTCTTGCCTGGAGTCGTCTTATGTTGAAAAGACCCTTCATCCGGTACTTTATTTCCACCCCGCCGACTAAATTGGCACTGGCACGAGTAAGGAAGGCAGCCAAGAAAATAGAAAAGAGAGTTGGTGCCAGTGCACATCCTTGTTTTACCCCCGTTTTAATGGGGAAGAACTCAGACTGGATGCCATTGTTCAGGACACTGCCGTTCATGCCGTCGTGGAGTTGCCTCACAATGACAATGAATAATGGTGGTGAGCCCAAACGGCTGAGGGTTGTGTGCAGCACACTTGCTGACGAGGAGTAGGCCGTTGGGATTACACTTGCCTAGTCCATTTCTCCCCATGGTTCCTTGCCATACGTCAGCATCTCTGCCAACTCTGGCATTGACGTCACCAAGGAGCACAACTTTATCTCTTCTGGAGATAGAGGTTAGCACTGTCAACGTCGGTATAAAAGGCCTCCTTGATGTCATCCTTTGCAACTTTGTAGTAAGTGCGGGAACTCTGGAAAGTTTCAAAAGTAGGCTAGATAGATTCATGGATGATAGAGAGTGGTAGTAACTCTCGACAGGAGCTGCCATGCACAGGCCAACCGGCCTATTGCAGACTCCTTATTTTCTTATGTTCTTCTTATGTTCTTATGAAGAAGGCATGACGTGATTGATTCGGCGGGACTCGTAGCGTCATTAAGTGGTCGATCCCTACAAGCATTTCAGTTAGCCTATGTAGGATGAATTGGTGGATGGCAAAGGCAACTCCATAAATGCGGTTTCTCTCCGCAGCAGGCTTACCCTTCCAGAAGAAGGTATAGCCGGACCCCCGTTCTGTGAGTTAACCCTCGTCTGGGAGCCAGGACTCACTAATGGCTGCTATGTTGATGTTATACCTTGCCCAGCTCTTTTGCCACAAGG
This sequence comes from Homarus gammarus, assembly GCA_958450375.1. NCBI lineage: Eukaryota > Metazoa > Arthropoda > Malacostraca > Decapoda > Nephropidae > Homarus > Homarus gammarus. The sequence goes on from CAUDMG010000281.1 coordinate 1,042,829, forward strand.
GCAGTTCCTCTTTCAGAATGATCATTTGTGCCAGTATCCAGAAGGGTCCTTACATTCTATGCAGCAACCATAAGAGGTTGTATTGTGTTTTCGAGCGCATAAAGATAACCTTACTGGGAGCAGTTGCCCAGTCAGGTTTTTTTTTTTAGGCAGGCTATGTTTAGGGCACCTTTTCTAGCCCCCTCCCCATGTGGGGTGAGCAAAGTGGGTCCTCGAGAGGGCTGCTCTGTCTCATAGACAGGACTGGATTGCACTGCTGCCTAGAGCCCAGTGCATAAACGACCATCTTATCTATACCGCCCATGTGCAGAGTTGTGACTAGAGACTCCCGGCAGTCATCTCTGCCTGTCCCCGTCGCCACTCGTCCGTCGCCAGAGGACTTGTTGGGGAATACGGGTTTTGATGATAATGAGAAGTGTGATGAACTGGATGATGGTTGTGCATGAGTTGATTTATGTGGTGAGGCAGGAGCGCAGGCTGCAACCACACACCTTGGCTCTCCCTTTTCCTGATCCATTGGTGCAAGCGTTGCAATGACTGGGGAGAATGAGAGATGCAATGAACTGCCAATAGCCCAGTTTCTTGGGTTTCGCCTTAGTAGCCTGTCCATCTTGCAAGACCTTCATCTGCCGGTGTAGTCAATGGGTTCCCATGTTGGTCACCTCTTTTACCTATACCGCCGTTGGGGTCTTACTGGGGCGCTGTAAGCGTGTCTCCCTGTTGTGGGGCTCCACTGCAGATTTTTTGTTTGGGATTTACTCCTGTAGCCTTATACTTACCAAGGTTAATCTGCAAAGGCAGCGGGGCAGTGGTTGGTAGTCGCCAGGACGTCTCCACGTGCCAGTGGGCCTATGCGCCGTCCTTCTGGGGCCCACTGCTGCTCCGAGATCCTCTGCTGGTCTAGCCTGGGCCTGAGAGGCACCCAGTTACCGTGTGTTGCCACGAGGAGGCACTTTAGGAGTCTTGATGGTGAAGAGGCTGTGTACTGGCAGGAGAGGACTTGTGCAAGTTGCTTCCCTGTTCACCACGAGGGCTAACCAGCGGCGGTAGCTGAAAGTGAGAGGGAGCAAGCAGTGCTTGCACAGTGCACCTTAACACTAACATAATGCTGTCACACTAGACGCATTGCACCTCCCTGTGCGTGCGCGCGCGCACACACGAATATGCCATGGAGGTAGTATTCTACCTCTATGGAATATACAGTATATAAGAACATAAGAACATAAGAAAGTGGGATACTGCAGGAGGCCGACTGGCCCATACAGGGCAGATCCCTTTCACACCCATCCCAGCACTTCCATGTGCCTATCCAACTTCGTCTTGAAGCTCCCTAGCGTCCCCGATCCTACTATAGCACTCGGTAGCCTATTCCACATATCCACAACTCTATTACCAAACCAGTGCTTGCCTATATCCTTTCTGAATCGGAATTTATCTAATTTAAAGCCATTTGTTCTAGTTATTTCGTTATTACTGAGCTTCAGAACATCTTCCATTTTACCCTTGTTAATCCCACTCACCCACTTGTACACCTCTATCATATCTGCCCTAACTCTACGCCTCTCTAATGAATGCAAGCCTAAGCTTTTCAGTCTTTCTTCATATGTAAGGTTTCTAATATTATGGATCATTTTTGTCATTCTTCTTTGTACTCTCTCCAAAGAATCTATGTCCATTCTATAATAAGGACACCAGAACTGAACCGCATAATCCATGTGTGGCCTCACTAATGCCAGGTAAAGTTTCAAGATAACGTCAGCAGTTCTGTTACTCACAGACCTAGATATGAACCCTAGAATCCTGTTTGCCTTGTTGCGAACGCTAATACATTGTTTTCTAGGTTTCAAGTCTTTGCAAACAAATACACCTAGGTCTTTTTCACAAACTGAGTTTTCTATTTCCGTGTTACCTAGTTTATACTTAACGTTTGTATTCGTCTTCCCTATCTGTAGTACCTTGCATTTATCAGTATTAAAATTCATTTGCCAGTCTACTGACCACTCATGTAAGGTATCTAGATCTCTTTGAAGGTGTTCAAAGTCACTGTCTGAATTTATCACTCTCCCCATTTTGGTATCATCTGCAAATTTACTAATCCTACTAGTTATGTCTAAATCAAGATCATTAATGAATATAACAAACAGTAGAGGGCCCAATACAGATCCCTGGGGAACTCCGCTTTTGACCGCACCCTAGTCTGACTTTAATCCATTTATGCTGACTCTTTGTTTCCTACCAGTTAACCATGACCTAATCCATTTTAATAATGATCCACCTATTCCATGTGCTTCTACCTTCCTTATCAATCTCTCATGAGGGACTCTATCGAATGCTTTACTGAAATCTAAATAAATTATATCATATGACTTATCATTATCTACCGCTTCATATACTTCTGAGAAAAAGCTAAGCAAATTTGTGAGACAAGAACGTCCCTGGGTGAACCCGTGCTGAGAAGAATGAATTAAGTTGAATGTTTCAAGGTGGCTTCTGATTTTTGTAGCAATAATTGACTCTAGCAACTTGCCTATGATTGACGTGAGACTAATGGGACGGTAATTTGATGCAATTGATTTATCACCCTTTTTGAAAATCGGAACTACATTTGCAAGTTTCCAAGCTTCTGGCACTAGGCCCGATTCTAATGACTTATTAAATAAAACTGCTAATGGATTACTCAACTCATCTCTACATTCTTTTAATATTCTAGCATATACCTCGTCTGGACCAGGCGATTTATGAGGCTTCAGTTTGTTAATTACTTTAAGCACATCGTTACTAGTAATATTGATATTCATCAACATATTTTCTATACTGTCGTTATATATCTTATGAACTTCTGGAAACTGTGCTAGGTTTTCATTTGTGAATACGGAGCGAAAATGACTATTTAACGTACTACACATTTCTAGCTCATCATCAGTCATTTCTCCTGTCGTAGTTTTAAGGGGACCTATTGTATCTCTAACCTTTGATTTATACAGTTGATAAAAAGCTTTGGGGTTATTTTTCGATTCGTTTGCTATCTTGATTTCATAATTTCTCTTTGCTTTCCTAATTTCTGTTTTTACCTGTCTTGTTAGGTTCTGATAGTAACCAAGTAAGTGATTTTCGCCCTTCTTAACTTTTCTATATACTCCTTTCTTTTTCCCTAGAAGATCTAAGAGTCTATTATTCATCCATTTTTGTTGGCTCCGTATCGATCTGAATTTTCTTTTAGGGATGTGTTTATTTTGAGCATTATTGATTGTCGCAATAAATTGTTCATAAGTAGCTGCTAAATTAAATTCGGGGTTATCCCGTCCTAAGTTGACAGTTTCCGGAGGTGTGGGGGGGATTAATCCTTTGACCATAGGGTCATCCCTTAGGTCTCTCCTTAAGCTACCGTAATTAGCCTTCCTAAAATCCGGGATCAAGGCCGAATTTTCCTTCTTCCTGCCAGCCCATATTATGTTAAAATATATGGCTTTATGATCACTGTTTCCTAGTTCGTCTCCAATCCCAACATCTTTTACTAGATTTTCATTATTACTGAGAACTAAATCGAGGATATTATTTCCTCTAGTGGGCGAGTTTATGAATTGATATAAAAAACTATCTTGTACTGCTTCTAGAAAATCTTCAGATTCATTATCGCAAAGTTGATTTTTCCAATCTATGCCTGAAAAGTTGAAATCGCCAAGAATACATACATTGTTTCTATCAGATGCCTTCTTTATTCCCTCCCATAGCAATTTACCATCGTTCCTACTCAAATTAGGTGGTCTATATATAACACCAATGACTACGGATTCACTGCCCTCACCAATCTCTACCCAAATACTTTCATTGTCGCCATTTGTTTTAATGTTTGATTTATTGCAGCTTTTTATTGTGTGTGTGTGTGTGTGTGTGTGTGTTACGCGATAAAAGAATAATTGCTTAAAAGCAATAATTCACTGTATATACACTGTATTTCTTCTTTTCTTTTCTTTTTTTAAACTACTGACTAGCACTGGATCAAGCTCCCAAACGGCTATTAAGCTGATAAATTGGTGGAAAAAAAATTTCATACATAATCTAACCTGTTCAACCCTAACTTAACTATTTTAGCATATACGATTTAATTCCCATTAAACTATCATTAAAATGAAAAATTTATCTCTGGCCCCCCAAAAAGTTATTGTTAGAGCTTAAGAAGCAGTTAAACCTATTTAGCCTGACACACACATTATATATATATATATATATATATATATATATATATATATATATATATATATATATATAGGGCCGTCCCTAGGAGGGTGCGGGGCCCGGGGCAACTCTGCCACTGCGGGGCCCCAGATTATGCGGTCAGAGGAACCCACCCCCACAGGACTGTCGCTATGGATGGTAAGGTCACGGTTGCCAAGGTGGTGTAAGCCGTCAGGTCAGATTAACCAATCAACAGGTAATGTGTCCGAGGTTACTGGGTCTAGTGCTGGGCCCCCACGCGCGCGGTCGCCCCCCCCCCCCAAAGGACGGGCATATATATATATATATATATATATATATATATACCTGACCATTGTGGACCTGGTCTCACCCTCCTCTGTATATATACACCTTGATTTGTATTACTCTCTCTAGTCTGTACTCACCCCTGAAGATGTGAATTACACGAAAGCGTTTGGGAACTTCGTGTTTTCTTCTTTCCTTGTGGTTATCAGCATATTTATATATATATATATATATATATATATATTTATATATTTATATATATATATATATATATATATATATATATATATATATATATATATGCGGCATCCTGCTCCCGCAATACCATATTTCACATTCCTGCCAGGGATAATTACCAAGTAGTAATTGATTACCCACAAGTCTCCGCTACGCACAGACAACTAGTGTGTTGGTAATGACAGATAGTCAGTGTGTTGGTAACGTGAGACGGGAGTAAGAGAGGCGTCAGTGGGGGAGTACGTGGTCTGTGCTTCCACTAGCGATTAGCATTTGTTTACTTTTCTCCGAGTCTTTGTTCCGCTTCGTGATGCTCACTTCTTTTAGCGCGCAATAACTTTTTTTCCGATTCGGGGCACCGATTCTCAGAGGTTCATGGCTAAATTTACCTCGTAACCGGAGACGTGGCGGCGCATCTCACTGGGAGACCGTAGCTAAAGCAAAGATAGCATCTAAAATGGTAGAAAAATTACGCTGAGACTCTACCTTAACTAAATACGGTTACTATGCACCAGTTAGGGGAGATTTTAACTAGAGAACATTTGTGAATCTGTAGCGACAACCTGTTCTCAATGAATGTTCGTACAGTATAGAACTCATGACAGAGTTAAATTTAGATGAGTTTGGTTCAGTTTATTCTAGGTAGATTTGGTTGGTTATAGGAGCTAGTCATAGAGAAACACATTTCTCCATCAGTATGTGAGTCAGTGACACAGTGTTATAAGCTGTTGCCACAGTTAAAATAAGTTAAATGACTGACGAATATTGGAAAATCCGCACTCTGATTTTTTTTCTTGTGCATAATCATTTTTTATTTCGCTTTGTCGTGCCCGCGTTAGTCATTGTTAAGAAGATACCACGGACAGGACTGCTCAACCGTTTATATAATGTTTTAGACGACAAACCAATCAAATTTAATTAACTAAACCAAGTCTGCGTTGTCATCGCTAGATTATGTTCATTTCTAATTACTTATTAAAAGTAGAATATATACTGTAAGGTTAAGCGATACTCTCCCTTGTCCTTTTCCAGCATTGGCCACTCGCTCCGTTTATTGACGTTCACTTGTGATGTTTTGGCGCGCACTGCCGACCTGTTTTGTTTACATTAACCCCCATGGGTAAGGGCGATTGCTCATGTCAATTTATTTAAAACAGTCTTGTTTGTTTTGTAAGCAACAAATAATTGCATGTGTATTATTGTATGTTGCTGCTTTTCTCACTCTAAGGTTTCTTTCTTGTCTAAGTTGAGAGATAAGTTAACGACGTATCATGTTTTGTCAATAAACAATATGTTTTTTCAAGTTCTACGCTATGGTTCATGTTTCTCTCTCTCTCTCTCTCTCTCTCTCTCTCCCCGAGGCCCAGCTGGAACACATCTCATCGCCTCCCCTACACCATAAAGGTGCAGTGTTGGTTCGGTGTACAGATTCCACCATACAGTGTAGTTATTTGGGGCTGTCACTAACAGTGCTGCGACCAGGAGCTGTGTGGGGTATGACCAGTGTGAGGTAGGGGTACCTTAACTACTGTCAGAGTAAGGGAGTGCCAGGGGTGTATTAAGACAGTGCCAGGGGTGCATTAAGACAGTGCCAGGGGTGTATTAAGACAGTGCCAGGGGTGTATTAAGACAGTGCCAGGGGTGTATTAAGACAGTGCCAGGGATGTGTATTAAGACAGTGCCAGGGGTGTATTAAGACAGTGCCAGGGGCGTATTAAGACAGTGCCAGGGATGTATTAAGACAGTGCCAGGGATGTATCAAGACAGTGTTAGGGATGTATTAAGACAGTGCCAGGGATGTATTAAGACAGTGCCAGGGGTGTATTAAGACAGTGTTAGGGATGTGTATTAAGACAGTGCCAGGGGTGTATTAAGACAGTGCCAGGGGTGTATTAAGACAGTGCCAGAGGTGTATTAAGACAGTGCCAGGGATGTGTATTAAGACAGTGTTAGGGATGTATTAAGACAGTGTTAGGGATGTATTAAGACAGTGCCAGGGGTGTATTAAGACAGTGTTAGGGATGTATTAAGACAGTGCCAGGGGTGTATTAAGACAGTGCCAGGGGTGTATAAAGACAGTGTTAGGGATGTATTAAGACAGTGCCAGGGGTGTATTAAGACAGTGTTAGGGGTGTATTAAGACAGTGTTAGGGATGTATTAAGACAGTGCCAGGGGTGTATTAAGACAGTGTTAGGGATGTATTAAGACAGTGCCAGGGGTGTATTAAGACAGTGCCAGGGATGTATTAAGACAGTGCCAGGGGTGTATTAAGACAGTGCCAGGGGTGTATTAACACAGTGCCAGGGATGTATTAAGACAGTGCCAGGGATGTATTAAGACAGTGCCAGGGGTGTATTAAGACAGTGTTAGGGATGTGTATTAAGACAGTGCCAGGGATGTGTATTAAGACAGTGTTAGGGGTGTATTAAGAAAGTGCCAGGGATGTATTAAGACAGTGCCAGGGGTGTATTAAGACAGTGCCAGGGGTGTATTAAGACAGTGTTAGGGATGTATTAAGACAGTGCCAGGGGTGTATTAAGAAAGTGCAAGGGGTGTATTAAGACAGTGCCAGGGGTGTATTAAAACAGTGCCAGGGGTGTATTAAGACAGTGTTAGGGATGTATTAAGACAGTGCCAGGGATGTATTAAGACAGTGCCAGGGATGTATTAAGACAGTGTTAGGGATGTGTATTAAGACAGTGCCAGGGGTGTATTAAGACAGTGTTAGGGGTGTATTAAGACAGTGCCAGGGATGTATTAAGACAGTGCCAGGGGTGTATTAAGACAGTGCCAGGGGTGTATTAAGACAGTGTTAGGGATGTATTAAGACAGTGCCAGGGATGTATTAAGACAGTGCCAGGGATGTGTATTAAGACAGTGCCAGGGGTGTATTAAGACAGTGCCAGGGATGTGTATTAAGACAGTGCCAGGGGCGTATTAAGACAGTGCCAGGGGTGTATTAAGACAGTGTTAGGGATGTGTATTAAGACAGTGCCAGGGATGTGTATTAAGACAGTGTTAGGGGTGTATTAAGACAGTGCCAGGGGTGTATTAAGACAGTGTTAGGGATGTATTAAGACAGTGTTAGGGATGTGTATTAAGACAGTGCCAGGGGTGTGTATTAAGACAGTGTTTGGGATGTATTAAGACAGTGCCAAGGGTGTATTAAGACAGTGCCAGGGATGTATTAAGACAGTGCCAGGGGTGTATTAAGACAGTGCCAGGGATGTATTAAGACAGTGCCAGGGGTGTATTAAGACAGTGTTAGGGATGTGTATTAAGACAGTGCCAGGGGTGTATTAAGACAGTGTTAGGGATGTGTATTAAGACAGTGCCAGGGATGTGTATTAAGACAGTGTTAGGGATGTTTATTAAGACAGTGCCAGGGGTGTATTAAGACAGTGCCAGGGGTGTATTAAGACAGTGTTAGGGATGTATTAAGACAGTGCCAGGGATGTATTAAGACAGTGCCAGGGATGTATTAAGACAGTGCCAGGGATGTATTAAGACAGTGCCAGGGGTGTATTAAGACAGTGCCAGGGGTGTATTAAGACAGTGCCAGGGGTGTATTAAGACAGTGCCAGGGATGTATTAAGACAGTGCCAGGGGTGTATTAAGACAGTGTTAGGGATGTATTAAGACAGTGCCAGGGGTGTATTAAGACAGTGCCAGGGGTGTATTAAGACAGTGCCAGGGATGTATTAAGACAGTGCCAGGGGTGTATTAAGACAGTGCCAGGGGTGTATTAAGACAGTGCCAGGGGTGTATTAAGACAGTGCCAGGGATGTATTAAGACAGTGCCAGGGGTGTATTAAGACAGTGTTAGGGATGTATTAAGACAGTGCCAGGGATGTATTAAGACAGTGCCAGGGGTGTATTAAGACAGTGTTAGGGATGTATTAAGACAGTGCCAGGGATGTATTAAGACAGTGTTAGGGATGTATTAAGACAGTGCCAGGGATGTATTAAGACAGTGTTAGGGATGTATTAAGACAGTGTTAGGGATGTGTATTAAGACAGTGCCAGGGATGTGTATTAAGACAGTGTTAGGGGTGTATTAAGACAGTGCCAGGGATGTATTAAGACAGTGCCAGGGGTGTATTAAGACAGTGTTAGGGATGTATTAAGACAGTGCCAGGGGTGTATTAAGACAGTGTTAGGGATGTATTAAGACAGTGCCAGGGGTGTATGAAGACAGTGTTAGGGATGTGTATTAAGACAGTGTTAGGGATGTATTAAGACAGTGCCAGGGGTGTATTAAGACAGTGCCAGGGGTGTATTAAGACAGTGTTAGGGATGTATTAAGACAGTGCCAGGGGTGTATTAAGACAGTGTTAGGGATGTGTATTAAGACAGTGTTAGGGATGTATTAAGACAGTGCCAGGGGTGTATTAAGACAGTGCCAGGGGTGTATTAAGACAGTGTTAGGGATGTGTTTTAAGACAGTGCCAGGGATGTGTATTAAGACAGTGTTAGGGGTGTATTAAGACAGTGCCAGGGGTGTATTAAGACAGTGTTAGGGATGTATTAAGACAGTGCCAGGGGTGTATTAAGACAGTGTTAGGGGTGTATTAAGACAGTGTTAGGGATGTATTAAGACAGTGCCAGGGGTGTATTAAGACAGTGTTAGGGATGTATTAAGACAGTGCCAGGGGTGTATTAAGACAGTGTTAGGGATGTATTAAGACAGTGTTAGGGATGTATTAAGACAGTGCCAGGGGTGTATTAAGACAGTGTTAGGGATGTGTATTAAGACAGTGTTAGGGATGTATTAAGACAGTGTTAGGGATGTATTAAGACAGTGCCAGGGGTGTATTAAGACAGTGTTAGGGATGTATTAAGACAGTGTTAGGGATGTATTAAGACAGTGCCAGGGGTGTATTAAGACAGTGCCAGGGATGTATTAAGACAGTGTTAGGGGTGTATTAAGACAGTGTTAGGGAGTGTATTAAGACAGTGCCAGGGGTTTATTAAGACAGTGTTAGGGATGTATTAAGACAGTGCCAGGGGTGTATTAAGACAGTGCCAGGGGTGTATTAAGACAGTGTTAGGGATGTATTAAGACAGTGCCAGGGGTGTATTAAGACAGTGTTAGGGGTGTATTAAGACAGTGCGGGATGTTAAGACAGTGCCAGGGTTGTATTAAGACAGTGCCAGGGGTGTATTAAGACAGTGTTAGGGATGTATTAAGACAGTGCCAGGGGTGTATTAAGACAGTGTTAGGGAGGTGTATTAAGACAGTGTTAGGGATGTATTAAGACAGTGCCAGGGGTGTATTAAGACAGTGTTAGGGATGTGTATTAAGACAGTGTTAGGGATGTATTAAGACAGTGCCAGGGGTGTATTAAGACAGTGCCAGGGGTGTATTAAGACAGTGTTAGGGATGTGTATTAAGACAGTGCCAGGGATGTGTATTAAGACAGTGTTAGGGATGTATTAAGACAGTGCCAGGGGTGTATTAAGAAAGTGCCAGGGGTGTATTAAGAAGTGCCAGGTTGTATTAAGACAGTGCCAGGGGTGTATTAAGACAGTGCCAGGGGTGTATTAAGACAGTGTTAGGGATGTATTAAGACAGTGCCAGGGATGTATTAAGACAGTGTTAGGGATGTATTAAGACAGTGTTAGGGATGTGTATTAAGACAGTGCCAGGGATGTGTATTAAGACAGTGTTAGGGGTGTATTAAGACAGTGCCAGGGATGTATTAAGACAGTGCCAGGGGTGTATTAAGACAGTGCCAGGGGTGTATTAAGACAGTGTTAGGGATGTATTAAGACAGTGCCAGGGATGTATTAAGACAGTGCCAGGGATGTGTATTAAGACAGTGCCAGGGGTGTATTAAGACAGTGCCAGGGATGTGTATTAAAACAGTGCCAGGGGCGTATTAAGACAGTGCCAGGGGTGTATTAAGACAGTGTTAGGGATGTGTATTAAGACAGTGCCAGGGATGTGTATTAAGACAGTGTTAGGGGTGTATTAAGACAGTGCCAGGGATGTATTAAGACAGTGCCAGGGGTGTATTAAGACAGTGTTAGGGATGTATTAAGACAGTGTTAGGGATGTGTATTAAGACAGTGCCAGGTGTGTATTAAGACAGTGTTAGGGATGTGTATTAAGACAGTGCCAGGGGTGTATTAAGACAGTGCCAGGGGTGTATTAAGACAGTGTTAGGGATGTGTATTAAGACAGTGCCAGGGGTGTATTAAGACAGTGCCAGGGTGTGTATTAAGACAGTGTTTGGGATGTATTAAGACAGTGCCAGGGGTGTATTAAGACAGTGCCAGGGATGTATTAAGACAGTGCCAGGGGTGTATTAAGACAGTGCCAGGGATGTATTAAGACAGTGCCAGGGGTGTATTAAGACAGTGTTAGGGATGTGTACTAAGACAGTGCCAGGGGTGTATTAAGACAGTGTTAGGGATGTGTATTAAGACAGTGCCAGGGATGTGTATTAAGACAGTGTTAGGGATGTGTATTAAGACAGTGCCAGGGGTGTATTAAGACAGTGCCAGGGGTGTATTAAGACAGTGTTAGGGATGTATTAAGACAGTGCCAGGGATGTATTAATACAGTGCCAGGGATGTATTAAGACAGTGCCAGGGATGTATTAAGACAGTGCCAGGGGTGTATTAAGACAGTGCCAGGGATGTATTAAGACAGTGCCAGGGGTGTATTAAGACAGTGCCAGGGGTGTAATAAGACAGTGCCAGGGTGTATTAAGACAGTGCCAGGGGTGTATTAAGACAGTGCCAGGGATGTATTAAGACAGTGCCAGGGGTGTATTAAGACAGTGTTAGGGATGTATTAAGACAGTGCCAGTGCGGTGTATTAAGACAGTGCCAGGGGTGTATTAAGACAGTGCCAGGGATGTATTAAGACAGTGCCAGGGGTGTATTAATACAGTGCCAGGGGTGTATTAAGACAGTGCCAGGGGTGTATTAAGACAGTGCCAGGGGTGTATTAAGACAGTGCCAGGGGTGTATTAAGACAGTGTTAGGGATGTATTAAGACAGTGCCAGGGATGTATTAAGACAGTGCCAGGGGTGTATTAAGACAGTGTTAGGGATGTATTAAGACAGTGCCAGGGATGTATTAAGACAGTGTTAGGGATGTATTAAGACAGTGCCAGGGATGTATTAAGACAGTGCCAGGGGTGTATTAAGACAGTGCCAGGGATGTATTAAGACAGTGCCAGGGGTGTATTAAGACAGTGTTAGGGATGTATTAAGACAGTGCCAGGGGTGTATTAAGACAGTGCCAGGGGTGTGTTAAGACAGTGCCAGGGATGTATTAAGACAGTGCCAGGGGTGTATTAAGACATTGCCAGGGGTGTATTAAGACAGTGCCAGGGATGTATTACGACAGTGCCAGGGATGTATTAAGACAGTGCCAGGGATGTATTAAGACAGTGTTAGGGATGTATTAAGACAGTGCCAGGGATGTATTAAGACAGTGCCAGGGATGTATTAAGACAGTGCCAGGGGTGTATTAAGACAGTGCCAGGGGTGTATTAAGACAGTGTTAGGGGTGTATTAAGACAGTGCCAGGATGTATTAAGACAGTGCCAGGGTGTATTAAGACAGTGCCAGGGATGTATTAAGACAGTGCAGGGGTGTATTAAGACAGTGCCAGGGTGTATTAAGACAGTGCCAGGGGTGTATTAAGACAGTGCCAGGATGTATTAAGACACTCCCAGGGATGAATTAAGACAGTGCCAGGGGTGTATTAAGACAGTGTTAGGGATGTATTAAGACAGTGCCAGGGATGTATTAAGACAGTGCCAGGGATGTATTAAGACAGTGCCAGGGGTGTATTAAGACAGTGCCAGGGGTGTATTAAGACAGTGCCAGGGGTGTATTAAGACAGTGTTAGGGTTGTATTATGACAGTGTTAGGGATGTATTAAGACAGTGCCAGGGATGTATTAAGACAGTGCCAGGGATGTATTAAGACAGTGCCAGGGGTGTATTAAGACAGTGCCAGGGGTGTATTAAGACAGTGTTAGGGATGTATTAAGACAGTGCCAGGGATGTATTAAGACAGTGTTAGGGATGTATTAAGACAGTGTTAGGGATGTGTATTAAGACAGTGCCAGGGATGTGTATTAAGACAGTGTTAGGGGTGTATTAAGACAGTGCCAGGGATGTATTAAGACAGTGCCAGGGGTGTATTAAGACAGTGCCAGGGGTGTATTACGACAGTGTTAGGGATGTATTAAGACAGTGCCAGGGGTGTATTAAGACAGTGTTAGGGATGTATTAAGACAGTGTGAGGGATGTGTATTAAGACAGTGCCAGGGATGTGTATTAAGACAGTGTTTGGGATGTATTAAGACAGTGCCAGGGGTGTATTAAGACAGTGCCAGGGATGTATTAAGACAGTGCCAGGGGTGTATTAAGACAGTGCCAGGGATGTATTAAGACAGTGTTAGGGATGTATTAAGACAGTGTTAGGGATGTGTATTAAGACAGTGCCAGGGGTGTATTAAGACAGTGTTAGGGATGTATTAAGACAGTGCCAGGGATGTGTATTAAGACAGTGTTAGGGATGTGTATTAAGACAGTGCCAGGGGTGTATTAAGACAGTGCCAGGGGTGTATTACGACAGTGTTAGGGATGTATTAAGACAGTGCCAGGGGTGTATTAAGACAGTGTTAGGGATGTATTAAGACAGTGTGAGGGATGTGTATTAAGACAGTGCCAGGGATGTGTATTAAGACAGTGTTTGGGATGTATTAAGACAGTGCCAGGGGTGTATTAAGACAGTGCCAGGGATGTATTAAGACAGTGCCAGGGGTGTATTAAGACAGTGCCAGGGATGTATTAAGACAGTGTTAGGGATGTATTAAGACAGTGTTAGGGATGTGTATTAAGACAGTGCCAGGGGTGTATTAAGACAGTGTTAGGGATGTGTATTAAGACAGTGCCAGGGATGTGTATTAAGACAGTGTTAGGGATGTGTATTAAGACAGTGCCAGGGGTGTATTAAGACAGTGCCAGGGGTGTATTAAGACAGTGTTAGGGATGTGTATTAAGACAGTGCCAGGGATGTATTAAGACAGTGCCAGGGGTGTATTAAGACAGTGCCAGGGGTGTATTAAGACAGTGCCAGGGGTGTATTAAGACAGTGCCAGGGGTGTATTAAGACAGTGCCAGGGATGTATTAAGACAGTGCCAGGGATGTATTAAGACAGTGCCAGGGGTGTATTAAGACAGTGCCAGGGATGTATTAAGACAGTGCCAGGGGTGTATTAAGAAAGTGCCAGGGGTGTATTAAGACAGTGCCAGGGGTGTACAGAGACAGTGTTAGGGCCAGACTAAGACAATGCCAGGGGTATATTGAAGACAGTGCCAGGGGTGACGTAGAAGGAGAAGAATGTTGGCACCCTGGCACTCTCACGCCACTATCACCGCCAATACCATGTTACGCCCCCCCCCCCCCTGATGCCAACCTAACCTGCGCTACTCCTCTTCGCTTCTCCTCCTCCTCCTTCTTTATCCTCATCTCCTTCCCCGTATTAGTAATAATAGAAAAAATATGAATAATATTTTTCTTCTTACTCGTCGTCTTTCTTCTCTCCGCCTCCTCCTCACCCCCATGTTTATATAACCTTTAACCTCTGCTCTTGGCATGTCAGCTATTTCTTATTGCTATTTGTGTTAAATTCATATGTTACTTACATATACTCAGCGTTAGTGGCACTACTACTACTACTACATATACTCAGCGTTAGTGGCACTACTACTACTACATATACTCAGCGTTAGTGGCACTACTACTACTACTACTACATATACTCAGCGTTAGTGGCACTACTACTACTACTACTACATATACTCAGCGATAGTGACACTACTACTACATATACTCAGCGATAGTGGCACTACTACTACTACTACTACATATACTCAGCGTTAGTGGCACTACTACTACATATACTGAGCGATAGTGGCACTACTACTACTACATATACTCAGCGTTAGTGGCACTACTACTACTACATATACTCAGCGTTAGTGGCACTACTACTACATATACTCAGCGTTAGTGGCACTACTACTACTACATATACTCAGCGTTAGTGGCACTACTACTACTACATATACTCAGCGTTAGTGGCACTACTACTACATATACTCAGCGTTAGTGGCACTACTACTACTACATATACTCAGCGTTAGTGGCACTACTACTACATATACTCAGCGTTAGTGGCACTACTACTACATATACTCAGCGTTAGTGGCACTACTACTACATATACTCAGCGTTAGTGGCACTACTACTACTACATATACTCAGCGTTAGTGGCACTACTACTACTACATATACTCAGCGTTAGTGGCACTACTACTACTACATATACTCAGCGTTAGTGGCACTACTACTACTACATATACTCAGCGTTAGTGGCACTACTACTACTACACATACTCAGTGTTAGTGGCACTACTACTACATATACTCAGCGTTAGTGGCACTACTACTACTCCATATACTCATCATTAGTGGCAGCACTACTAGATATACTCAGCGTTAGTGGCACTACTACTACTACATATACTCAGCGATAGTGGCACTACTACTACTACTACATATACTCAACGATAGTGGCACTACTACTACTACATATACTCAGCGATAGTGGAACTACTACTACTACTACTACATATACTCAGCGTTAGTGGCACTACTACTACAACTACATATACTCAGCGTTAGTGGCACTACTACTGCAACTACTACATATACTCAGCGTTAGTGGCACTACTACTACTACATATACTCGGCGATAGTGGCACTACTACTACTACATATACTCAGCGTTAGTGGAACTACTACTACTACTACTACATATACTCAGCGTTAGTGGCACTACTACTACTACATATACTCAGCGTTAGTGGCACTACTACTACTACATATACTCAGCGTTAGTGGCACTACTACTACATATACTCAGCGTTAGTGGCACTACTACTACATATACTCAACGTTAGTGGCACTACTACTACTACTACTACATATACTCAGCGTTAGTGGCACTACTACTACTACATATACTCAGCGTTAGTGGCACTTCTACTACATATACTCAACGTTATTGGCACTACTACTACATATACTCAACGTTAGTGGCACTACTACTACATATACTCAGCGTTAGTGGCACTACTACTACATATACTCAGCGTTAGTGGCACTACTACTACATATACTCAGCGTTAGTGGCACTACTACTACATATACTCAGCGTTAGTGGCACTACTACTACATATACTCAACGTTAGTGGCACTACTACTACATATACTCAGGGTTAGTGGCACTACTACTACATATACTCAGCGTTAGTGGCACTACTACTACTACATATACTCAGCGTTAGTGGCACTACTACTACTACTACATATACTCAGCGTTAGTGGCACTACTACTACTACATATACTCAGCGTTAGTGGCACTACTACTACTACTACATATACTCAGCGTTAGTGGCACTACTACTACATATACTCAGGGTTAGTGGCACTACTACTACATATACTCAGCGTTAGTGGCACTACTACTACATATACTCAACGTTAGTGGCACTACTACTACATATACTCAACGTTAGTGGCACTACTACTACATATACTCAACGTTAGTGGCACTACTACTACTACATATACTCAACGTTAGTGGCACTACTACTACTACATATACTCAGGGTTAGTGGCACTACTACTACTACATATACTCAGCGTTAGTGGCACTACTACTACTACATATACTCAACGTTAGTGGCACTACTACTACTACATATACTCAGCGTTAGTGGCACTACTACTACTACATATACTCAGCGTTAGTGGCACTACTACTACATATACTCAACGTTAGTGGCACTACTACTACTACATATACTCAGCGTTAGTGGCACTACTACTACTACATATACTCAGCGTTAGTGGCACTACTACTACTACATATACTCAGCGTTAGTGGCACTACTACTACATATACTCAGCGTTAGTGGCACTACTACTACTACATATACTCAGCGTTAGTGGCACTACTACTACTACATATACTCAGCGTTAGTGGCACTACTACTACATATACTCAGCGTTAGTGGCACTACTACTACATATACTCAGCGTTAGTGGCACTACTACTACATATACTCAGCGTTAGTGGCACTACTACTACATATACTCAGGGTTAGTGGCACTACTACTACATATACTCAGCGTTAGTGGCACTACTACTACATATACTCAGCGTTAGTGGCACTACTACTACATATACTCAACGTTAGTGGCACTACTACTACATATACTCAGCGTTAGTGGCACTACTACTACTACATATACTCAGCGTTAGTGGCACTACTACTACTACATATACTCAGCGTTAGTGGCACTACTACTACATATACTCAGCGTTAGTGGCACTACTACTACATATACTCAGCGTTAGTGGCACTACTACTACATATACTCAGCGTTAGTGGCACTACTACTACATATACTCAGCGTTAGTGGCACTACTACTACTACATATACTCAGCGTTAGTGGCACTACTACTACATATACTCACGTTAGTGGCACTACTACTACATATACTCAGCGTTAGTGGCACTACTACTACATATACTCAGCGTTAGTGGCACTACTACTACATATACTCAGCGTTAGTGGCACTACTACTACTACATATACTCAGCGTTAGTGGCACTACTACTACATATACTCAGCGTTAGTGGCACTACTACTACATATACTCAGCGTTAGTGGCACTACTACTACATATACTCAGCGTTAGTGGCACTACTACTACATATACTCAGCGTTAGTGGCACTACTACTACATATACTCAACGTTAGTGGCACTACTACTACTACATATACTCAGCGTTAGTGGCACTACTACTACTACATATACTCAACGTTAGTGGCACTACTACTACTACATATACTCAGCGTTAGTGGCACTACTACTACATATACTCAGCGTTAGTGGCACTACTACTACATATACTCAGCGTTAGTGGCACTACTACTACTACATATACTCAGCGTTAGTGGCACTACTACTACATATACTCAGCGTTAGTGGCACTACTACTACTACATATACTCAGCGTTAGTGGCACTACTACTACTACATATACTCAGCGTTAGTGGCACTACTACTACTACATATACTCAACGTTAGTGGCACTACTACTACATATACTCAGCGTTAGTGGCACTACTACTACTACATATACTCAGCGTTAGTGGCACTACTACTACATATACTCAGGGTTAGTGGCACTACTACTACATATACTCAGCGTTAGTGGCACTACTACTACTACATATACTCAGCGTTAGTGGCACTACTACTACATATACTCAGCGTTAGTGGCACTACTACTACATATACTCAGCGTTAGTGGCACTACTACTACATATACTCAGCGTTAGTGGCACTACTACTACATATACTCAGCGTTAGTGGCACTACTACTACTACATATACTCAGCGTTAGTGGCACTACTACTACATATACTCAGCGTTAGTGGCACTACTACTACTACATATACTCAGCGTTAGTGGCACTACTACTACATATACTCAGCGTTAGTGGCACTACTACTACATATACTCAGGGTTAGTGGCACTACTACTACATATACTCAGCGTTAGTGGCACTACTACTACATATACTCAACGTTAGTGGCACTACTACTACATATACTCAGCGTTAGTGGCACTACTACTACATATACTCAGGGTTAGTGGCACTACTACTACATATACTCATCGTTAGTGGCACTACTAGTACATATACTCAGGTTTAGTGGCACTACTACTACATATACTCAAGGTTAGTGGCACTACTACTACATATACTCAGCGTTAGTGGCACTACTACTACATATACTCAGGGTTAGTGGCACTACTACTACATATACTCAGCGTTAGTGGCACTACTACTACATATACTCAGCGTTAGTGGCACTACTACTACATATACTCAACGTTAGTGGCACTACTACTACATATACTCAACGTTAGTGGCACTACTACTACATATACTCAGCGTTAGTGGCACTACTACTACATATACTCAGCGTTAGTGGCACTACTACTACATATACTCAGCGTTAGTGGCACTACTACTACTACATATACTCAGCGTTAGTGGCACTACTACTACTACATATACTCAGCGTTAGTGGCACTACTACTACATATACTCAGCGTTAGTGGCACTACTACTACATATACTCAGCGTTAGTGGCACTACTACTACATATACTCAGCGTTAGTGGCACTACTACTACATATACTCAGCGTTAGTGGCACTACTACTACATATACTCAGCGTTAGTGGCACTACTACTACATATACTCAGGGTTAGTGGCACTGCTACTACATATACTCAACGTTAGTGGCACTACTACTACATATACTCAGGTTAGTGGCACTGCTACTACATATACTCAATGTTAGTGGCACTACTACTACATATACTCAGCGTTAGTGGCACTACTACTACATATACTCATGGTTAGTGGCACTACTACTACATATACTCAGGGTTAGTGGCACTACTACTACATATACTCAGCGTTAGTGGCACTACTACTACATATACTCATGGTTAGTGGCACTACTACTACATATACTCAGCGTTAGTGGCACTACTACTTACATATACTCAGCGTTAGTGGCACTACTACTACATATACTCAGGGTTAGTGGCACTACTACTACATATACTCAGGGTTAGTGGCACTACTACTACATATACTCAGGGTTAGTGGCACTACTACTACATATACTCAGCGTTAGTGGCACTACTACTACATATACTCAGGTTAGTGGCACTACTACTACATATACTCAGGGTTAGTGGCACTACTACTACATATACTCAGGGTTAGTGGCACTACTACTACATATACTCAGCGTTAGTGGCACTACTACTACATATACTCAGCGTTAGTGGCACTACTACTACTACATATACTCAGGGTTAGTGGCACTACTACTACTACATATACTCAGCGTTAGTGGCACTACTACTACATATACTCAGCGTTAGTGGCACTACTACTACATATACTCAGCGTTAGTGGCACTACTACTACATATACTCAGGGTTAGTGGCACTACTACTACTACATATACTCAACGTTAGTGGCACTACTACTACTACATATACTCAGCGTTAGTGGCACTACTACTACATATACTCAGCGTTAGTGGCACTACTACTACATATACTCAGCGTTAGTGGCACTACTACTACTACATATACTCAGCGTTAGTGGCACTACTACTACATATACTCAGCGTTAGTGGCACTACTACTACTACATATACTCAGCGTTAGTGGCACTACTACTACTACATATACTCAGCGTTAGTGGCACTACTACTACTACATATACTCAGCGTTAGTGGCACTACTACTACATATACTCAGGTTAGTGGCACTACTACTACATATACTCAGCGTTAGTGGCACTACTACTACATATACTCAGCGTTAGTGGCACTACTACTACTACATATACTCAGCGTTAGTGGCACTACTACTACATATACTCAGGGTTAGTGGCACTACTACTACATATACTCAGCGTTAGTGGCACTACTACTACTACATATACTCAGCGTTAGTGGCACTACTACTACATATACTCAGCGTTAGTGGCACTACTACTACATATACTCAGCGTTAGTGGCACTACTACTACTACATATACTCAGCGTTAGTGGCACTACTACTACATATACTCAGCGTTAGTGGCACTACTACTACATATACTCAGCGTTAGTGGCACTACTACTACATATACTCAGCGTTAGTGGCACTACTACTACATATACTCAGCGTTAGTGGCACTACTACTACTACATATACTCAGCGTTAGTGGCACTACTACTACATATACTCAGCGTTAGTGGCACTACTACTACATATACTCAGCGTTAGTGGCACTACTACTACATATACTCAGCGTTAGTGGCACTACTACTACATATACTCAGCGTTAGTGGCACTACTACTACATATACTCAGCGTTAGTGGCACTACTACTACATATACTCAGCGTTAGTGGCACTACTACTACATATACTCAGCGTTAGTGGCACTACTACTACTACATATACTCAGCGTTAGTGGCACTACTACTACATATACTCAGCGTTAGTGGCACTACTACTACATATACTCAGCGTTAGTGGCACTACTACTACATATACTCAGCGTTAGTGGCACTACTACTACATATACTCAGCGTTAGTGGCACTACTACTACTACATATACTCAGCGTTAGTGGCACTACTACTACATATACTCAGGGTTAGTGGCACTACTACTACTGCATATACTCAGCGTTAGTGGCACTACTACTACATATACTCAGCGTTAGTGGCACTACTACTACATATCTCACGTAGTGCACTACTACTACATATACTCAGCGTTAGTGGCACTACTACTACATATACTCAGCGTTAGTGGCACTACTACTACATATACTCAGCGTTAGTGGCACTACTACTACATATACTCAGGGTTAGTGGCACTACTACTACATATACTCAGCGTTAGTGGCACTACTACTACATATACTCAGCGTTAGTGGCACTACTACTACATATACTCAGCGTTAGTGGCACTACTACTACTACATATACTCAGCGTTAGTGGCACTACTACTACTACATATACTCAGCGTTAGTGGCACTACTACTACATATACTCAGCGTTAGTGGCACTACTACTACATATACTCAGCGTTAGTGGCACTACTACTACTACATATACTCAGCGTTAGTGGCACTACTACTACATATACTCAACGTTAGTGGCACTACTACTACTACATATACTCAGCGTTAGTGGCACTACTACTACTACATATACTCAGCGTTAGTGGCACTACTACTACTACATATACTCAGCGTTAGTGGCACTACTACTACATATACTCAGCGTTAGTGGCACTACTACTACTACATATACTCAGGTTAGTGGCACTACTACTACATATACTCAGCGTTAGTGGCACTACTACTACATATACTCAGCGTTAGTGGCACTACTACTACTACATATACTCAGCGTTAGTGGCACTACTACTACATATACTCAGCGTTAGTGGCACTACTACTACATATACTCAGCGTTAGTGGCACTACTACTACATATACTCAGCGTTAGTGGCACTACTACTACATATACTCAGCGTTAGTGGCACTACTACTACATATACTCAGCGTTAGTGGCACTACTACTACTACATATACTCAGCGTTAGTGGCACTACTACTACATATACTCAGCGTTAGTGGCACTACTACTACTACATATACTCAGCGTTAGTGGCACTACTACTACATATACTCAGCGTTAGTGGCACTACTACTACATATACTCAGCGTTAGTGGCACTACTACTACATATACTCAGCGTTAGTGGCACTACTACTACATATACTCAACGTTAGTGGCACTACTACTACATATACTCAGCGTTAGTGGCACTACTACTACATATACTCAGGGTTAGTGGCACTACTACTACATATACTCAGCGTTAGTGGCACTACTACTACATATACTCATCGTTAATGTCACTACTACTACATATACTCAGTTAGTGGCACTACTACTACAGATACTCAGCGTTAGTGGCACTACTACTACATATACTCAGGTTAGTGGCACTACTACTACATATACTCAGCGTTAGTGGCACTACTACTACATATACTCAGCGTTAGTGGCACTACTACTACATATACTCAGCGTTAGTGGCACTACTACTACATATACTCAGCGTTAGTGGCACTACTACTACATATACTCAGCGTTAGTGGCACTACTACTACATATACTCAGCGTTAGTGGCACTACTACTACATATACTCAGCGTTAGTGGCACTACTACTACTACATATACTCAGCGTTAGTGGCACTACTACTACATATACTCAGGGTTAGTGGCACTACTACTACTACATATACTCAGCGTTAGTGGCACTACTACTACATATACTCAGCGTTAGTGGCACTACTACTACATATACTCAGGGTTAGTGGCACTACTACTACTATATACTCAGCGTTAGTGGCACTACTACTACATATACTCAACGTTAGTGGCACTACTACTACATATACTCAGCGTTAGTGGCACTACTACTACATATACTCAGGGTTAGTGGCACTACTACTACATATACTCAGCGTTAGTGGCACTACTACTACATATACTCAACGTTAGTGGCACTACTACTACATATACTCATGGTTAGTGGCACTACTACTACATATACTCAGCGTTAGTGGCACTACTACTACATATACTCATGGTTAGTGGCACTACTACTACATATACTCAGGGTTAGTGGCACTACTACTACATATACTCAGCGTTAGTGGCACTACTACTACATATACTCAGCGTTAGTGGCACTACTACTACATATACTCAGCGTTAGTGGCACTACTACTTCATATACTCGGCGTTAGTGGCACTACTACTACATATACTCAGGGTTAGTGGCACTACTACTACATATACTCAGGGTTAGTGGCACTACTACTACATATACTCAGCGTTAGTGGCACTACTACTACATATACTCAGCGTTAGTGGCACTACTACTACATATACTCAGCGTTAGTGGCACTACTACTACATATACTCAGGGTTAGTGGCACTACTACTACATATACTCAGCGTTAGTGGCACTACTACTACATATACTCAGCGTTAGTGGCACTTCTACTACATATACTCAGCGTTAGTGGCACTACTACTACTACATATACTCAGGGTTAGTGGCACTACTACTACTACATATACTCAACGTTAGTGGCACTACTACTACATATACTCAGCGTTAGTGGCACTACTACTACATATACTCAGAGTTAGTGGCACTACTACTACCTATACTCAGCGTTAGTGGCACTACTACTACTACATATACTCAGCGTTAGTGGCACTACTACTACTACATATACTCAGCGTTAGTGGCACTACTACTACATATACTCAGCGTTAGTGGCACTACTACTACATATACTCAGCGTTCGTGGCACTACTACTACTACATATACTCAGCGTTAGTGGCACTACTACTACATATACTCAACGTTAGTGGCACTACTACTACTACATATACTCAGCGTTAGTGGCACTACTACTACTACATATACTCAGCGTTAGTGGCACTACTACTACTACATATACTCAACGTTAGTGGCACTACTACTACATATACTCAGCGTTAGTGGCACTACTACTACTACATATACTCAGCGTTAGTGGCACTACTACTACATATACTCAGGGTTAGTGGCACTACTACTACATATACTCAACGTTAGTGGCACTACTACTACTACATATACTCAGCGTTAGTGGCACTACTACTACATATACTCAGCGTTAGTGGCACTACTACTACATATACTCAACGTTAGTGGCACTACTACTACATATACTCAACGTTAGTGGCACTACTACTACATATACTCAGCGTTAGTGGCACTACTACTACATATACTCAGCGTTAGTGGCACTACTACTACATATACTCAGCGTTAGTGGCACTACTACTACTACATATACTCAGCGTTAGTGGCACTACTACTACATATACTCAGCGTTAGTGGCACTACTACTACTACATATACTCAGCGTTAGTGGCACTACTACTACATATACTCAGCGTTAGTGGCACTACTACTACTACATATACTCAGCGTTAGTGGCACTACTACTACTACATATACTCAGCGTTAGTGGCACTACTACTACATATACTCAGCGTTAGTGGCACTACTACTACATATACTCAGCGTTAGTGGCACTACTACTACATATACTCAGGGTTAGTGGCACTACTACTACATATACTCAACGTTAGTGGCACTACTACTACATATACTCAGCGTTAGTGGCACTACTACTACATATACTCAGCGTTAGTGGCACTACTACTACATATACTCAGCGTTAGTGGCACTACTACTACATATACTCAGCGTTAGTGGCACTACTACTACATATACTCAGCGTTAGTGGCACTACTACTACATATACTCAGCGTTAGTGGCACTACTACTACATATACTCAGCGTTAGTGGCACTACTACTACATATACTCAGCGTTAGTGGCACTACTACTACATATACTCAGCGTTAGTGGCACTACTACTACATATACTCAGCGTTAGTGGCACTACTACTACATATACTCAGCGTTAGTGGCACTACTACTACTACATATACTCAGCGTTAGTGGCACTACTACTACATATACTCAGCGTTAGTGGCACTACTACTACTACATATACTCAGCGTTAGTGGCACTACTACTACATATACTCAGCGTTAGTGGCACTACTACTACATATACTCAGGGTTAGTGGCACTACTACTATATATACTCAGCGTTAGTGGCACTACTACTACATATACTCAACGTTAGTGGCACTACTACTACATATACTCAGCGTTAGTGGCACTACTACTACATATACTCAGGGTTAGTGGCACTGCTACTACATATACTCAACGTTAGTGGCACTACTACTACATATACTCAATGTTAGTGGCACTGCTACTACATATACTCAATGTTAGTGGCACTACTACTACAGATACTCAGCGTTAGTGGCACTACTACTACATATACTTATGGTTAGTGGCACTACTACTACATATACTCAGGGTTAGTGGCGCTACTACTACAGATACTCAGCGTTAGTGGCACTACTACTACATATACTTATGGTTAGTGGCGCTACTACTACATATACTCAGCGTTAGTGGCACTACTACTTCATATACTCGGCGTTAGTGGCACTACTACTACATATACTCAGGGTTAGTGGCACTACTACTACATATACTCAGGGTTAGTGGCACTACTACTACATATACTCAGGGTTAGTGGCACTACTACTACATATACTCAGCGTTAGTGGCACTACTACTACATATACTCATGGTTAGTGGCACTACTACTACATATACTCAGGGTTAGTGGCGCTACTACTACAGATACTCAGGGTTAGTGGCACTACTACTACATATACTCAGCGTTAGTGGCACTTCTACTACATATACTCAGCGTTAGTGGCACTACTACTACTACATATACTCAGCGTTAGTGGCACTACTACTACTACATATACTCAGCGTTAGTGGCACTACTACTACATATACTCAGCGTTAGTGGCACTACTACTACATATACTCAACGTTAGTGGCACTACTACTACCTATACTCAGCGTTAGTGGCACTACTACTACTACATATACTCAACGTTAGTAGCACTACTACTACTACATATACTCAGCGTTAGTGGCACTACTACTACATATACTCAGCGTTAGTGGCACTACTACTACATATACTCAGCGTTCGTGGCACTACTACTACTACATATACTCAGCGTTAGTGGCACTACTACTACATATACTCAACGTTAGTGGCACTACTACTACTACATATACTCAGCGTTAGTGGCACTACTACTACTACATATATTCAGCGTTAGTGGCACTACTACTACTACATATACTCAACGTTAGTGGCACTACTACTACATATACTCAGCGTTAGTGGCACTACTACTACTACATATACTCAGGGTTAGTGGCACTACTACTACTACTACATATACTCAACGTTAGTGGCACTACTACTACTACATATACTCAGCGTTAGTGGCACTACTACTACATATACTCAGCGTTAGTGGCACTACTACTACATATACTCAACGTTAGTGGCACTACTACTACATATACTCAACGTTAGTGGCACTACTACTACATATACTCAGCGTTAGTGGCACTACTACTACATATACTCAGCGTTAGTGGCACTACTACTACATATACTCAGCGTTAGTGGCACTACTACTACTACATATACTCAGCGTTAGTGGCACTACTACTACATATACTCAGCGTTAGTGGCACTACTACTACATATACTCAGCGTTAGTGGCACTACTACTACATATACTCAGCGTTAGTGGCACTACTACTACATATACTCAGCGTTAGTGGCACTACTACTACTACATATACTCAGCGTTAGTGGCACTACTACTACTACATATACTCAGCGTTAGTGGCACTACTACTACATATACTCAGCGTTAGTGGCACTACTACTACTACATATACTCAGCGTTAGTGGCACTACTACTACTACTACATATACTCAGCGTTAGTGGCACTACTACTACATATACTCAGCGTTAGTGGCACTACTACTACTACATATACTCAGCGTTAGTGGCACTACTACTACATATACTCAGCGTTAGTGGCACTACTACTACTACATATACTCAGGGTTAGTGGCACTACTACTACTACATATACTCAACGTTAGTGGCACTACTACTACATATACTCAGCGTTA
>CAUDMG010000281.1:1072500-1145000 GCA_958450375.1 Homarus gammarus
TTAAGTTTGGTTAGGCCAGGTTAAGTTTATTTAGGCTAGGTTAAGTTTGGTTACGCTAGGTTTGGTTAGGCTAGGTTAAGTTTGGTTAGGCTAGGTTAAGTTTGGCTAGGCTAGGTTAAGTATGCTTAGGCAAGTTAAGTTTGGTTAGGCTAGGTTAAGTTTGCTTAGGCAAGGTTAAGTTTGGTTAGGCTAGGTTGTTTGGTTAGGCTAGGTTAAGTATGCTTAGGCTAGGTTAAGTTTGGTTAGGCAAGTTAAGTTTGGTTATGCTAGGTTAAGTATGCTTAGGCTACGTTAAGTTTGGTTAGGCTAGGTTAAGTTTGGTTAGGCTAGGTTAAGTTTGGTTAGCTAGGTTAAGTTTGCTTAGGCTAGGTTAAGTTTGGCTAGGTTAAGTTTGGCTAGGCTAGGTTAAGTTTGGCTAGGCTAGGTTAAGTTTGGCTAGGCTAGGTTAAGTGTGGCTAGGCTAGGTTAAGTTTGGCTAGGCTAGGTTAAGTATGCTTAGGCTAGGGTAAGTTTGGCTAGGCTAGGTTAAGTTTGGTTAGGCTAGGTTAAGTTTGGCTAGGCTAGGTTAAGTTTGGCTAGGCTAGGTTAAGTTTGGCTAGGCTAGATTAAGTTTGGCTAGGTTAAGTTTGGCTAGGCTAAGTTTGGTTAGGCTAGGTTAAGTATGCTTAGGCTAGGTTAAGTATGCTTAGGCTAGGTTAAGTTTGGCTAGGCTAGGTTAAGTTTGCTTAGGCAAGTTAAGTTTGGTTAGGCTAGGTTAAGTTAAAGTTTAGGTTAGGTTAAGTTTGCTTAGGCTAGGTTAAGTTAAAGTTTAGGTTAGGTTAAAGGTTAGTTTAGTTTCACTTTATTGAGGTTAAGTTTTGTAATGCTAAATTGGTTTAAGTTTGGTTAGATTAGATTAAGTTTTGTTAGGTTAAATTAGATTGTTTGGTTAGATTAGGCTCATTACGGTTAGGTTAAAGTTTGTGGGGTTAGGTTAAATTAGGTTAAGCTGAGTGGTTTGGTTAGTTTGCATCGTGTGGTTTCGTTGAAAAGAATATTGACACTCTTATCCTCACTCCAGCACTAGATGAACACACACACACATACACACACCGCATCCAGCCCTTACGAGCACGAACTGATCGCTATAAGAACAGCTCAGTCCCAACCATTGTAAAAATTATCAATAACTTGTAATCAACCAGTGTATTCACTGGTCAATCTTACTTTTTGCACTGTCACTATGTTGAAATGCCCTGTAGTTTGAGCTTCTCCCCACCTGGTTATTATATATCATATTTGTATCATTTATGTTACTTGTATATTATTTGTAAATCAAGAGACCCATTCCCCAATTATGTAACTGTATATTTTCAGCCTTCCGGCTGCCATGCTTTCAATAAACCCTAAATTATTATTATTATTATTATTATTATTACTATTACAAGATGATGATGGAGCTAAACTGAACCTATAGTTTACATTTTCTTTGTTACTTTACTCTCTCTCTCTGTTTCTGTCTGTCTTTTTACTGCTGTTACTTATAATGCCTTTAATTCCTCTCTTCCTTTCTTTTTCCATGTTTTCTTTTTTAACGTGGAGTAAATACTTTCTCTCGGGAATATGTACGAGAGAGAAAGTTGGTGTTGCCTTTTTTCTCTCCTTAGACTACTCCATCGGCTCTCGGTCTATTTATAACTATATTCACTAAATCAGTATTCAGGTTATACAAATATCAATATGAATCGCGTCTCTCCTACCGTCTACTGTATGTAAATAACGTATATAAATAGCATCAGTAATATCTTCTTAATCAGTAAAATATTTATAGGTATAAATGTACTTGACTCATAAATGGTATGGTAATAATAATGAAATATCCGCCTCGGGTGTGTACTGAGGACATTATTGTTTCCGCGTTGTGTTCACGTGTCTCCCACTCTTACCAACCTAAACATTATATTGTAGCCACATTTTTCTCACTCCTACATCAACTTCTTCTGTTTACACCAATAAGGGCATGTTAATAATGTGCTCAAAATTTATATTACCTCAATTAATACATTAGAGTTACTTCGTATTTCAAGATAGTAAAGTGTATAGTTTTTGGTGTTGGTACTTCTGAGACGATTCCACTTCCCCCCACGGCACCTGCGTCACGGGTGAGTCATCGGCGGTGTTGCCATATGTCGCTATCGTAGGACTTTTTTTTTAAACAGTCTTACCTTGCGGCGACGGCCTTGTCGGTTTCGTAATTAAACAATGGTTGGTGAGTATAACACACGATCGAAGCTACACGCGGAGGGATGGTGTACTTCTCACTCTTTTAAACAGGATTTATTGCAATATTGACTTGTGGTATATGAGAGGTGGTAACTGTTTTTGTCATTGATATCAGCTGGTGGCAGACGTCGCTCGAGACATCCAATCACAGACTTTGTAATTAACTTTCTGTAGTCTAACTAAATGTTAAGGTGCACACACACACACACACACACACACTGTCTGTTGAAGATTATTTCTCTCTCTGAATGTAGTTTTGTTTACCTTAATATCTCACTTCCTAAATAACTAAAAATTATTTATCTTGACAGTTTTCCATATGTACATATCTCTTACACACACACACACTCTCTCTCCCCGATACCAAAATAACTTTGAAACATTAAGTGATGATTGGTACTTCAGCTTATCTTACCTGTAATCAGCTCTTACCTGGGAACTTGAGGTTGCTTCACCTACGAGGAAAAAGGATGATTAACTTTGTAAACATCCAGCAGAGGCCACGCTCACCTCTACTGTACTGGTAGTACCACTGTTGTATTTATCCAGGACGAACACCACCTTCACCTGAGGGTAGAGATAATAATAATAATAATAATAATAATAATAATAATACAGTACACCAGTAATGGTCGGGGTGTGGAAGCTCACTCTCTTGACTTCACCTGCACATGTACACACTACGTACACGTAAATGAGTAGGTATACACACTTACACATTGTTAGTATATATATATATATATATATATATATATATATATATATATATATATATATATATATATATATATATATATATATATATTGTGCGGGTGTGCGCTCGCGCAAACAAATACGTACAAATACATTCGCCAGCCAGCACATCGATACACTCCACTTAAACCCACGCATAAGTATACACATGCGTAATCATATAAAAACACACACACACATACACACACATGCACAAACACACACATACCTACACACGCACACAGCGGGACTTGCAATATTGAAAATATGTCATTCTTACAGCTGTAGGTCTTCTGGGTTCCGCCTTATATAACACAGTTAACTCCTCTTCCTCACCCCAGTGGTCGAGGCTGCCAGAGCTGAGTGTGGCGCAGCTCGTGTCGTGTATAAGGTAACCATGACTGACAGCAAACACGCTCAAATCAGACCTTGTTTAACCTAACAAAGATGAACCAACTGGACCTAACCTAACCTAATTAAGCAATCTTAGGTTTAATTGATAATTCATATCGCACGCTGTGCTTCACCCACGTGTGTTGTGTGACCAGATGAGTGTGTGTGTGTGTGTGTGTGTGTTTAACTTTTAACACAGATTACGACAGATTCAGGTCTTTAGTGTGAAATACCAGAGAGCTGGACGTTAGCGGGCGTTTACTGTAGCAACTTTCCGTCTGGGTACTTATAAAGCGACGCTCTGTAAAGTGAGCGTCACTTCTCTTGCCAAGTGACGCGGCTACTGTATTAATTATGTCACTTGTTAAATGTTGTGTGTGTGTGTGTGTGTTCGTTCACTGTGAGCCGGGAGGAAAATCAGGTTGAAAGAACTAATTCATTTGTCTTGTCACAGCGACATTATACAATCTCACACACACACACACACACACACACACATACATACATACACACACGAAAGAAACAAGGCGAAGAAGTAAACGAAGGGGAAACAAGACGAAATGGAAACAAAGAGAAGAATTAATATTACAATAGACAAGTATAAACCACATCAGAATTTAATACTTGGTTCAGATTGTAAGAAGCTTTTGTCATTCTCCCCCATAGACTGACATTAACCCACATTCACCTAACCTTACCTTGCTTAACCTAACTGAATTTAACCTAACTTGACCCACAATAACCCTAACCTCACATCATTATAATAACTTGTGTAAGGTAAGGTAACCGTCTACAACTAGCCTCGTGTAGTCCCTCAAGCTTCGGCAGAACAAAAATAGTTTACGGTGAAGACTTCAAAGAAAATGAAGAGTTGCGTTGTTCACATGGCGGCTTAACACACATTGAGGGTGAGATGAAAATCCTCTCTCTCTCTCTCTCTCTCGTTTCCTGTTTAATTTATGAGAATTTTTAGACTTTATAATTACCATAATGTAAATAGATGTTTGTTTTTATTTTTGCGTCATCGTTTACACCAAGACTACACTAAAAGGATCACATGAAGATTAGACACTCTGGTATATTTCACTTTATGGGGTAAAACACCGTAACGTTACCTGGGTCTTGGGAGTTAGGTTTGGTTTGGTTTGGCTGAGCGAAGTTGGGTTAGGTTAAGGTATATTAAGTTAGGTTGAGTAAAGTTAGGTTAAGGTATATTAAGTTGAGCAAACTTAAGTTAGCTTTAAGTTAGGTTAGGTTGGTTAGGTTAGCTTAAGGTATATTAAGTTAGGCTGAGCAAAGTTAGGTTAGCTTTAGGCTTTTAATCATCAGGTGAAATATACTGGGGTGTGTAATGTTTAGGTGATCCCACAAAGTAGTGTTCACTTCCCCCTTGTGCCTCGCTGGATCACTCCATAATCCTTACACAGCTTGACGCCAGATGACCAAATTAAAGTGGTGAGTTTTGACGACAATGTTTTATTTCTTTATTTACTGAACTTAACACGTGAGAGGTGAGAGACGAGGTTTAGGGGTAAGGGAGGTTCACGGGTGAGGGAGAAGGGTCACAGGTGAGGAAGACGGGTCACAGGTGAAGGAGAAGGGTCACAGGTGAGGGAGACGGGTCACAGGTGAAGGAGAAGGGTCACAGGTGAGGAAGACGGGTCACGGGTGAGGGAGAAGGGTCACGGGTGAGGGGGACGGGTCACAGGTGAGGGAGAAGGGTCACATGTGAGGGAGACGGGTCACGGGTGAGGGAGACGGGTCACGGGTGAGGGAAAAGGGTCACAGGTGAGGGAGACGGGTCACAGGTGAGGGAGAAGGGTCACGGGTGAGGGAGACGGGTCACGGGTGAGGGAGAAGGGTCACAGGTGAGGGAGACGGGTCACGGGTGAGGGAGACGGGTCACGGGTGAGGGAGAAGGGTCACAGGTGAGGGAGACGGGTCACAGGTGAGGGAGACGGGTCACGGGTGAGGGAGAAGGGTCACAGGTGAGGGAGAAGGGTCACATGTGAGGGAGACGGGTCACAGGTGAGGGAGAAGGGTCACAGGTGAGGGAGAAGGGTCACAGGTGAGGGAGACGGGTCACGGGTGAGGGAGAAGGGTCACGGGTGAGGGAGAAGGGTCACGGGTG
This sequence comes from Homarus gammarus, assembly GCA_958450375.1. Classification (NCBI taxonomy): domain Eukaryota; kingdom Metazoa; phylum Arthropoda; class Malacostraca; order Decapoda; family Nephropidae; genus Homarus; species Homarus gammarus. The sequence continues at coordinate 1,078,019 of CAUDMG010000281.1, forward strand.
AGGGAGAAGGGTCACGGGTGAGGGAGAAGGGTCACAGGTGAGGGAGAAGGGTCACAGGTGAGGGAGAAGGGTCACAGGTGAGGGAGACGGGTCACAGGTTAGGGAGACGGGTCACGGGTGAGGGAGAAGGGTCACAGGTGAGGGAGAAGGGTCACAGGTGAGGAAGACGGGTCACAGGTGAGGGAGAAGGGTCACAGGTGAGGAAAACGGGTCACAGGTGAAGGAGAAGGATCACAGGTGAGGGAGACGGGTCACGGGTGAGGGAGAAGGGTCACGGGTGAGGGAGAAGGGTCACAGGTGAAGGAGAAGGGTCACAGGTGAGGGAGAAGGGTCACAGGTGAAGGAGAAGGGTCACAGGTGAGGGAGACGGGTCACGGGTGAGGGAGAAGGGTCACGGGTGAGGGAGAAGGGTCACAGGTGAGGAAGGAGGTTCACAGGTGTGTGCCGCCATTAAGCACCTGTTCTAGTACAGGTGTTTGTACCTCTCCACTCATTTACCTCCTCTTCCTCTTCACTATTTATCCTCCTTGTCCTCCTTTCCTTCGGCTCGAGTTCTTCCTTCTCCTTGTTAACTCTCCTCCTCCTCTTCAAAAATAGGTTTAAAACCTTATGGGTCTTAGAGTTCTTATACCGCCATGTTTAGTTTGCAATAATATCCCACAACCACTACTACCCCCAACCACCACCACCACTTTTACCCCCAACCACCACCACCACTTTTACCCCCAACCACCACCACCACTTTTACCCCCAACCACCACCACCACTTTTACCCCCAACCACCACCACTTTTACCCCCAACCACCACCACCACCACTTTTACCCCCAACCACCACCACCACTTTTACCCCCAACCACCACCACCACTTTTACCCCCAACCACCACCACCACTTTTACCCCCAACCACCACCACCACTTTTACCCCCAACCACCACCACTATTACCCCCAACCACCACTACCGCCCCAACCACCACTACTACCCCCAACCACCACCACCACTACTACCCCCAACCACCACCACCACTACTACCCCCAACCACCACCACTACTACCCCCAACTACCACCACTACTACCCCCAACTACCACCACTACTACCCCCAACCACCACCACTACTACCCCCAACTACCACCACTACTACCCCCAACCACCACTACCGCCCCAACCACCACCACTACTACTACCCCCAACTACCACCACTACTACCCCCAACCACCATAATTGGCCTCCATCCTCCCCCTATAGCCACACCTTCGCCGCCATTTTATTACCTTGAAATTAAATATCCTAATACATAAGTAGCTATCCTAGCTGTGTTGAGTTAGTTGAGCCGCAGATCTATGCGGCATTCAGTGACTGTTGCCTCATAGTCAATATCTGCAACTGTTGTCGGCTTTGGGGCCGATGCTCTCGTTCCCCTGAGGCAGAGCAAAGCCGACCTAAGGAGAGAGAAAGACAGTCGACATCTCATCCAGGCTGTAGCATAACTTCTGGGCTGCTGCTTCTAATCGGATAGCACCTCCGCGAGTCTGGCGTAGAAGCATCTTGCACTTGGTCCCATCCCACCAGAGGTTGTGAAGCTGGCTTGATCAACGTTCTGAATTCTCTCCCCATATGCCCTTATCTTGTCGTTCTCGTTCCTCCTGTGTGCAGCATCGAGAGCTAAGTTATGGTGACATGCGGCCATGGGATCAAATATCCTAATGTTGAAGAGCTTGGGTTTCCCTAACCCACTCATTCACCTTTCCCGTTATGTACTCGGTCTTGAAGTCTGTCGTGCCGATTACTGCGCCTAGGTGTCTTTGGCCATCCTTTGTTATTTTGACCTCACTTCCACCGAACACCTCCATTGCCCGTTCATAATGTTCTGGCTTCACAATGAGGAAGGACTTGCTGGCGTTTGGGTGGTACTCTATTTATGGGCCTCGTGATGTTACCAGGTCCCACCACTTTTTGATGTCCTCCACTTTTCCTGCTCCTGTAAGGTCATCAGCGTACGCCACTTGCTTGACCTCAGTTCTTTCAAATTTTATTGTGTGTTGGAGCACGGATAGGCCTATTGCATACATTGCCATTGCAACAGGGTCCCCCTGTTTTGTTCCCTCCGTTTACTGTATGATGGTATCACCTCTTAGAGCCTTGTTGTTTACTATATAAAGGTCTGATGGATTCCTATAGGAGTTTTCAACATACATTGCAAAGCTTGGACACTTGATCTTGATGTTGTGCAGTGCGGCCTTGCGGTTAAGTATGTTGAATGCGTTTGAAGCATCCACCAGAAGAACAGCCTCACAATCGCCCTGCTCAAATATCGTTCTCATGGCGTGAATGGCAGCTTCCCATCCAGCATGGTGGCCAGCACAAACTTGCAGGCTCCTTGCTACTGCCCTGACATCATCTTTTACCACCTCCATTATGCATTTTCCGATGATCTGCCTCAGCACTTCCCCCACCCCTATAGTCCTATATCCTGGATTCTTATTCAGGGGAATGAGGCGGCAGGCCGTCAGAGCATGGAGGTGTTGGCAGCACGAGGATGCCAGCTTTCTTGCAAGGACGGCAATGGTCGTGCAGAGATCACTTGCTACGGGGCCAAACTTGTTAGTGCTGAGGATAACTCTCAAACCGTGTGCATCCAGACCTGAAGGGCCGGCACCTCCATAAGTCTTCAGTGCCTTTTTCCACACCATCCCTCCTGTTATTTTCTCGAACAGGACAGCATTTGGTGGGATATAGGCACTCTGGAACCTGATGCCCTCGTCTTCACTTGCAGGGCGATGTTTTTCTTTCAGTTGTTTTAATGTCTCTCTGTTTATTGGCAGAACCCCACCGGAGGATTCCTCTGTGAGAGATCTTACCGCCAAAGACACTTTTCCCACACGCATTTTGTTTCCAGACTTTCTTGCAACGTCATCGGTGTTTTGCTTTCCGTCTCACATAAATTTTAGTCTCTTCTGCAGTGTTCTTGCTGAACATAGGAAATAATCAAGGGCCCCATTCTGCCACATTGTCAATCTTCTCTTTATTGCTGCCGCATTTTCTTTGTGCTTAGTCTTTGTGTGTGTCCTCTGACAGAATAGATGTGGTATTATTGCCAGTATTTGAAGAGCTAAAGGGGCAAGGAAGCAGTCCTGAGTGTACTCAGTTATGAGGCGAATCATACTCCCGAACCACCACTACTACTACCCCCAACCACCATTACTACTACCCCCAACCACCACTATTACTACCACCTCAACCACCACTATTACTACCACCTCAACCACTACTACCCCCAACCACTACTACCCCCAACCACCACTACTACTACCCCCAACAACCACTACTACTACCCCCAACCACTACCCCCCAACCACTACTAGCCCCAACCACTACCCCCCAACCAATACTACCCCCAACCACCACCACTACTACCCCCAACCACCACTGCCCCTAACCACCACCACTACTATCACCAACCACCACTACTACCCCCAACCACCACTATTACTCCAACAACCACCACTACCCCAACAACCACCACTACTACTACTACTACTACCCCCAACCACCACCACTACTACCCCCAACCACCACCACTACTACCCCCAACCACCACCACTACTACCCCCAACCACTACCACTACCCCCAACCACCACCACTACTACCCCCAACCACCACCACTACTACCCCCAACCACCACCACTACTACCCCCAACCACCACCACTACTACCCCCAACCACCACCACTACTATCCCCAACCACCACTACTACTACTACCCCCAACCACCACCACCACTACTACTACCCCCAACCACCACCACCACTACTACTACCCCCAACCACCACCACCACTACTACTACCCCCAACCACCACCACCACTACTACTACCCCCAACCACCACCACCACCACTACCCCCAACCACCACCACTACTATCCCCAACCACCACTACTACCCCCAACCACCACCACTACTACTACCCCCAACCACCACCACCACTACTACCCCCAACCACCACCACCACTACTACCCCCAACCACCACCACCACTACTACCCCCAACCACCACCACTACTACCCCCAACCACTACCACTACTACCCCCAACCACTACCACTACTACTACCCACAACCACCACCACTACCCCCAACCACCACCACTACCCCCAACCACCACCACTACTACCCCCAACCACCACCACTACTACCCCCAACCACCACCACTACTACCCCCAACCACCACCACTACTATCCCCAACCACCACCACTACTACTACCCCCAACCACCACCACTACTACTACCCCCAACCACCACCACTACTACTACCCCCAACAACCACCACTACTACTACCCCCAACAACCACCACTACTACTACCCCCAACAACCACCACTACTATCCCCAACCACCACCACTACTACCCCCAACCACCACTACTACTACTACCCCCAACCACCACTACTACTACTACCCCCAACCACCACTACTACTACTACCCCCAACCACTACTAATACTACCCCCAACCACCACTACTACTACCCCAAACCACCACTACTACTACCCCAATCCACCACCACTACTACCCCCAACCACCACCACTACTATCCCCAACCACCACTACTATCCCCAACCACCACTACTACCCCCAACCACCACTACTACTACCCCAAACCACCACTGCTACTACCCCCAACCACCCCCACTACAACCCCCAACCACCACCACTACTACCCCCAACAACCACCACCACTACTACCCCCAACCACCACCACTACTACCCCCAACCACCACTACTACTCCCCCATACCACCACTACTACTACTACCCCCAACCACCACTACTACCCCCAACCACCACTACTACCCCCAACCACCACCACTACTACTACCCCCAACCACCACCACTACTACCCCCAACCACCACTACTACTACTACCCCCAACCATCACCACTACTACCCCCAACCACCACCACTACTACCCCCAACCACCACTACTACTACTACCCCCAACCATCACCACTACTACCCCCAACCACCACTACTACTACCCCCAACCATCGCCACTACTACTACCCCCAACCACCACCACTACTACCCCCAACCACCACTACTACTACTACCCCCAACCACCACTACTACTACTCCCCCCAACCACCACCACTACTACCCCCAACCACCACTACTACTACTAACCCCAACCACCACCACTACTATCCCCCAACCACCACCACTACTACTACTACCCCGAACCACCACTACTACTACTACCCCCAACCACCACTACTACTACTACCCCCAACCACCACTACTACTACTCCCCCCAACCACCACCACTACTGTCCCCAACCACCACTACTACTACTACCCCCAACCACCACCACTACTACTACTACCCCGAACCACCACTACTACTACTACTCCGAACCACCACTACTACTACTACTCCCCCCAACCACCACTACTACTACCCCCAACCACCACCACTACTACTACTAACCCCAACCATCGCTACTACTACTACTCCCAACCACCACTACTACTACTACCCCCAACCACCACCACTACTACCCCCAACCACCACTGCTACTACTACTACCCTCAACCACCACTACTACTACTCCCCCCAACCACCACTGATACTACTACTCCCAACCACCACTACTACTACTCCCAACCACCACTACTACTACTACTCCCAACCACATCTACTACTACTACTACTCCGAACCACCACCACGACTACTCCCAACCACCACTACTACTACTACCCCCAACCACCACTACTACTACTTCCCCCATCCACCACTACTACTACTCCCAACCACCACCACTACTATCCCCAACCACCACTACTACCCCCAACCACCACCACTACTATCCCCAACCACCACCACTACTACTACTACCCCCAACCACCACTACTACCCCGAACCACCACTACTACTACTACTCCCCCCAACCACCACTGCTACTACCCCCAACCATCACCACTACTACCCCCAACCACCACTACTACTACTCCCCCCATCCACCACCACTACTACCCCCAACCACCACTACTACTACTACTCCCCCAACCACCACTACTACTCCCCCCAACCACCACTACTACTACTACTCCCAACCACCACTACTACTACTCCCCCCAACCACCACTGATACTACTACTCCCAACCACCACTACTACTACTCCCCCCAACCACCACTACTACTACTTCCCCCATCCACCACTACTACTACTCCCAACCACCACCACTACTATCCCCAACCACCACTACTACTACTACCCCCAACCACCACCACTACTATCCCCAACCACCACCACTACTACTACTACCCCCAACCACCACCACTACTACTACTACCCCCAACCACCACTACTACTACTCCCCCCATCCACCACCACTACTACCCCCAACCACCACTACTACTACTACTCCCAACCACCACTACTACTACTACCCCCAACCACCACCACTACTACTCCCAACCACAACTACTACTACTACTCCCAACCACAACTACTACTACTACTCCCAACCACAACTACTACTCCCAACCACCACTATTACTACTACCCCCAACCACCACTACTACTACTCCCCCCAACCACCACTACTACTGCTTTCCCCATCCACCACTACTACTACCCCCAACTACCACCACTACTATCCCCAACCACCACCACTACTACTACTACCCCCAACCACCACTACTACTACTCCCCCCATCCACCACCACTACTACCCCCAACCACCACTACTACTACTAACCCCAACCATCACTACTACTACTACTCCCAACCACCACTACTACTACTACTCCCACCCCCAACCACCACTACTACTACTACTCCCAACCACCACTACTACTACTACTCCCAACCACCACTACTACTACTACTTCTCCCAACCACCACTACTAATACTACTACTATCCCCAACCACCACTACTACTACCCGAAACCACCACCACTACTACTACTCCCAACCACCACTACTACTACTACTACTCCCAACCACCACTACTACTACCCCCAACCACCACCACTACTACCCCCAACTACTACTACTACTCCCAACCACCACTACTACTACTACTCCCCCCAACCACCACTACTACTACTACTACTCCCAACCACCACTACTACTACTACTACTCCCAACCACCACCACTACTACTACTACTCCCCCCAAACACCACTGCTACTACTACTACTCCCCCCAAACACCACTGCTACTACTACTTCCAACCACCACTACTACTACTACCCCCAACCACCACTACTACCCCCAACCACCACTACTACTACTACCCCCAACCACCACTACTACTACTACTACCCCAACCACCACTACTACTCCCCCAATCACCACTACTACTACTACCCCCAATCACCACTACTACCCCCAACCACCCCCACCACTACTACTACTCCCCCCAACCACCACTACTACTACTCCCCCCAACCACCACTACTACTACTGCCCCCAACCACCACTACTACTACTACTACCAACCACCACTACCACTACTCCCCCCAACCACCACTACTACTACTACTCCCCCCAACCACCACTGCTACTACTACTACCCCCAACCACCACCACTACTAACCCCAACCACCAATACTACTACTCCCCCCAACCACCACTACTACTACTCCCCCCAACCACCACTACTACTACTACTACCCCCAACCACCACTACTACTACTACTCCCAACCACCACTACTACTACTACTCCCAACCACCACTACTACTACTCCCCCCAACCACCACTACTACTACTACTACCCTCAACCACCACTACTACTACTACTCCCAACCACCACCACTACTACTACTCCCCCCAACCACCACTACTACTCCCAACCACCACTACTACTACTACTCCCAACCACCACCACTACTACTACTACTCCCAACCACTACTACTACTACTACCCCCAACCACCACTGCTACTACTACTCCCAACCACCACTACTACTACTACCCCCAACCACCACTACTACTACTACTCCCCCCAACCACCACTACTACTACTACTACCCTCAACCACCACTACTACTACTACTACTCCCCCCAACCACCACTACTACTCCCAACCACCACTACTACTACTACTCCCAACCACTACTACTACTACTACTACTCCCAACCACTACTACTACTACTCCCCCCAACCACCACTACTGCTACTACTACTCCCCCCAACCACCACTACTACTACTACTCCCCCCAACCACCACTACTACTACTACCCCCAACCACCACTACTGCTACTACTCCCAACCACCACTGCTACTACTACTCCCAACCACCACTACTACTACTACCCCCAACCACCACTGCTACTACTACTCCCAACCACCACTACTACTATTACTCCCAACCACCACTACTACTACTACTACTCCCAACCACCACTACTACTACTACTCCCAACCACCACTACTATTACTACTCCCAACCACCACTACTACTACTACTGCCAACCACCACTACTACTACTCCCCCCAACCACCACCACTACTACTACTCCCCCCAACCACCACCACTACTACTACTCCCCCCAACCACCACTGCTACTACTACTCCCAACCACCACTGCTACTACTACTCCCAACCACCACTACTACTACTACCCCCAACCACCACTACTACTACTACTACTCCCAACCACCACTACTACTACTACTCCCAACCACCACTGCTACTACTACTCCCAACCACCACTGCTACTACTACTCCCAACCACCACTGCTACTACTACTCCCAACCACCACTACTACTACTACTCCCAACCACCACTACTACTACTACTCCCAACCACCACTACTACTACTACTCCCAACCACCACTACTACTACTACTCCCAACCACCACTACTACTACTACTCCCCCCAACCACCACTACTACTACTTTTTTTTTTTTAAGCGTGTTCTCCAGCCTCCCCCTATAGCCACACCTTCGCCACCATTTATTTACCTTAATATTAAATATCCTAATACATAATAAGCTATCCTATCTGTGTTAAATTAGTTGAGCCGCAGATCTATGCCGCATTCAGTGACTGTAGCCTCATAGTCAATATCTGCAGCAGTTGTCGAAGTAGGGGCAGAAGCTCTCGTTCCACCACTACTACTACTACTCCCAACCACCACTACTACTACTACTCCCCCCAACCACCACTGCTACTACTACTCCCCCCAACCACCACTGCTACTACTACTCCCCCCAACCACCACTGCTACTACTACTCCCCCCAACCACCACTGCTACTACTACTCCCCCCAACCACCACTGCTACTACTACCCCCAACCACCACCACTACTACTACTACCCCCAACCACCACTACTACTACTACTCCCCACCACCACTACTACTACTACTCCCAACCACCACTACTACTACTCCCAACCACCACTACTACTACTCCCAACCACCACTGCTACTACTACTCCCCCCAACCACCACTGCTACTACTACTCCCCCCAACCACCACTGCTACTACTACTCCCCCCAACCACCACTGCTACTACTACCCCCAACCACCACCACTACTACTACCCCCAACCACCACCACTACCCCCAACCACCACCACTACCCCCAACCACCACCACTACTACTACCCCCAACCACCACCACTACTACTACCCCCAACCACCACCACTACTACTACCCCCAACCACCACTACTACTCCCAACCACCACCACTACTACTACTACTCCCCCCAACCACCACTACTACTACTACTACTCCCAACCACCACTACTACTACTACTACCACTCCCAACCACCACTGCTACTACTACTCCCCCCAACCACCACTGCTACCACTACCCCCAACCACCACCACTGCTACTACTACTCCCAACCACCACTACTACTACTACTCCCAAACACCACTACTACTACTCCCCCCAACCACCACCACTACTACTACTCCCAACCACCACCACTACTACTACTACCCCCAACCACCACTACTACTACTACTCCCAACCACCACTACTACTACTACTCCCAACCACCACTGCTACTACTACTCCCCCCAACCACCACTGCTACTACTACTCTCAACCACCACTACTACTACTACCCCCAACCGCTACTACTACTCCCCCCAACCACCACTACTACTACTACTCCCAACCACCACTACTACTACTACTCCCAACCACCACTACTACTACTACTCTCAACCACCACTACTACTACTCCCCCCAACCACCACTACTACTACTACCACCCCCAACCACCACTACTACTACTACCCCCAACCACCACTACTACTACTACCCCCAACCACCACTACTACTACTACCCCCAACCACCACTACTACTACTACCCCCAACCACCACTACTACTACTACTCCCAACCACCACCACTACTACTACTCCCCCCAACCACCACTGCTACTACTACTCCCAACCACCACTACTACTACTACCCCCAACCACCACTACTACTACTACTCCCCCCAACCACCACTACTACTACTACTACTACCCCTAACCACCACTACTACTACAACTACCCCTAACCACCACTACTGCTACTACCCCCAACCCCCACTACTACTACTACTCCCACCAACCACCACTACTACTACTACTCCCCCCAACCACCACTACTACTACTACTCCCAACCACCACTACTACTACTACTACTACTACTCCCAACCACCACTACTACTACTCCCAACCACCACTACTACTACTCCCAACCGCCACTACTACTACTACTCCCAACCACCACTACTACTCCCCCCAACCACCACTACTACTACTACTCCCCCAACCACCACTACTACTACTACCCCCAACCACCACTACCACTACTACCCCCAACCACCACTACTGCTATCCCCCAACCACCACTACTACTACTCCCAACCATCACTACTACCCCCAACCACCACTACCACTACTACCCCCAACCACCACTACTACTCCCCCCAACCACCACTACTACTACTACTCCCAACCACCACTACTACTACTACTCCCAACCACCACTACTACTACTACTCTCAACCACCACTACTACTACTCCCCCCAACCACCACTACTACTACTACCCCCAACCACCACTACTACTACTACCCCCAACCACCACTACTACTACTACCCCCAACCACCACTACTACTACTACTCCCAACCACCACTACTACTACTACTCCCCCCAACCACCACTGCTACTACTACTCCCAACCACCACTACTACTACTACCCCCAACCACCACTACTACTACTTCCCCCAACCACCACTACTACTACTACCCCCAACCACCACTACTACTATTACCCCCAACCACCACTACTACTACTACTCCCCCCAACCACCACTACTACTACTACTACCCCTAACCACCACTACTACTACAACTACCCCTAACCACCACTACTGCTACTACTACTTCTCCCCCCAACCACCACTACTACTACTTCTCCCCCCAACCACCACTACTACTACTACTACCCCCAACCACCACTACTACTACTACTCCCCCCAACCACCACTACTACTACTACTACCAACCACCACTACTACTACTACTACTCCCAACCACCACTACTACTACTACTACTCCCAACCACCACTACTACTACTACTACTCCCAACCACCACTACTACTACTACTCCCAACCACCACTACTACTACTACTCCCCCCAACCACCACTACTACTACTACTCCCCCAACCACCACTACTACTACTACCACCACTACCACTACTACCCCCAACCACCACTACTGCTATCCCCCAACCACCACTACTACTACTCCCAACCATCACTACTACCCCCAACCACCACTACCACTACTACCCCCAACCACCACTACTGCTATCCCCCAACCACCACTACTACTACCCCCAACCATCACTACTACCCCCAACCACCACTACTACCCCCAACCACCACTACTACTACTCCCCCCAACCACCACTACTACTACTCCCCCCAACCACCACTACTACTACTCCCCCCATCCACCACTACTACTACCCTCAACCACCACTGCTACTACCCCAACCACCACTACTACTCCCAACCACCACTATTACTCCCAACCACCACTACTACTACTCCCCCCATCCACCACTACTACTACCCCCAACCACCACTACTACTACTCACCCCATCCACCACTAATACTACACCCAACCACCACCACCACTACTACTACTACCCCCAACCACCACCACTACTATCCCCAACCACCACTACTACTACTACTCCCAACCACCACTACTATTACTACTCCCAACCACCACTACTACTACTACTGCCAACCACCACTACTACTACTCCCCCCAACCACCACCACCACTACTACCCCCAACCACCACCACTATTATCCCCAACCACCGCTGCTACTACTACTCCCAACCACCACTACTACTACTCCCAACCACCACTACTACTACTCCCAACCACCACCACTACTTTTTTTTTTTTTTTTTTTTTTTTAAGCGTGGCCTCCAGCCTCCCCCTATAGCCACACCTTCGCCACCATTTATTTACCTTAATATTAAATATCCTAATACATAATAAGCTATCCTGTCTGTGTTAAATTAGTTGAGCCGCAGATCTATGCCGCATTCAGTGACTGTAGCCTCCTAGTCAATATCTGCAGCAGTTGTCGAAGTAGGGGCAGAAGCTCTCGTTCCACCACTACTACTACTACTCCCAACCACCACTACTACTACTACTCCCCCCAACCACCACTGCTACTACTACTCCCCCCAACCACCACTGCTACTACTACTCCCCCCAACCACCACTGCTACTACTACTCCCCCCAACCACCACTGCTACTACTACCCCCAACCACCACCACTACTACTACTACCCCCAACCACCACTACTACTACTACTCCCCACCACCACTACTACTACTACTCCCAACCACCACTACTACTACTCCCAACCACCACTACTACTACTCCCAACCACCACTGCTACTACTACTCCCCCCAACCACAACTGCTACTACTACCCCCAACCACCACCACTACTACTACCCCCAACCACCACCACTACTACCCCCAACCACCACCACTACTACTACCCCCAACCACCACTACTACTACTACCCCCAACCACCACTACTACTACTACTACTCCCCCCAACCACCACTGCTACTACTACTCCCCCCAACCACCACTGCTACTACTACTCCCCCCAACCACCACCACTACTACTACTCCCCCCAACCACCACTACTACTACTACTCCCAACCACCACCACTACTACCCCCAACCACCACTACTACTACTACTACCACTCCCAACCACCACTGCTACTACTACCCCCAACCACCACTACTACTACTACTCCCAACCACCACTGCTACTACTACTCCCCCCAACCACCACTGCTACTACTACTCTCAACCACCACTACTACTACTACCCCCAACCGCTACTGCTACTCCCCCCAACCACCACTACTACTACTACTCCCAACCACCACTACTACTACTACTCCCAACCACCACTACTACTACTACTACCAACCACCACTACTACTACTACTCTCAACCACCACTACTACTACTCCCCCCAACCACCACTACTACTACTACCCCCAACCACCACTACTACTACTACCCCCAACCACCACTACTACTACTACCCCCAACCACCACTACTACTACTACTCCCCCCAACCACCACTGCTACTACTACCCCCAACCACCACCACTACTACTACTACCCCCAACCACCACTACTACTCCCCCCAACCACTACTACTACTACTACTACCCCTAACCACCACTACTACTACTACTACCCCCAACCCCCACTACTACTACTACTCCCCCAACCCCCACTACTACTACTACTCCCCCAACCACCACTACTACTACTACTACCCCCAACCACCACTACTACTACTACTCCCCCCAACCACCACTACTACTACTACTACTACTCCCAACCACCACTACTACTACTACTACTACTACTACTCCCAACCACCACTACTACTACTACTACTCCCCCCAACCACCACTACTACTACTACTACCCCTAACCACCACTACTACTACTACTACCCCTAACCACCACTACTGCTACTACCCCCAACCCCCACTACTACTACTACTCCCCCAACCACCACTACTACTACCCCCAACCACCACTACTACTACTACCCCCAACCACCAATACTACTACTCCCCCCAACCACCACTGCTACTACTACTCCCAACCACCACTACTACTACTACCCCCAACCACCACTACTACTACTACTCCCCCAACCACCACTACTACTACTACTACTACCCCCAACCACCACTACTACTACTACCCCCAACCACCACTACTACTACTACTCCCAACCACCACTACTACTACTACTCCCAACCACCACTACTACTACTACTCCCAACCACCACTACTACTACTACTCCCCCCAACCACCACTACTACTACCCCCAACCACCACTACTACTACTACTCCCAACCACCACTACTACTACTCCTCCCAACCACCACCACTACTACTACTACTCCCAACCACCACTACTACTACTACTCCCAACCACCACTACTACTACTCCCCCCAACCACCACCACTACTACTACTCCCCCCAACCACCACTACTACTCCCCCCAACCACCACTACTACTACTACTCCCAACCACCACTGCTACTACTACTCCCAACCACCACTACTACTACTACTACTCCCAACCACCACTACTACTACTACTACTCCCAACCACCACTACTACTACTACTACTCCCAACCACCACTACTACTACTACTACTCCCAACCACCACTACTACTACTACTACTCCCAACCACCACTACTACTACTACTACTCCCAACCACCACTACTACTACTCCCAACCACCACTACTACTCCCCCCAACCACCACTACTACTACTACTCCCCAACCACCACTACTACTACTACTCCCCAACCACCACTACCACTACTCCCAACCATCACTACTACCCCCAACCACCCCTACCACTACTACCCCCAACCACCACTACTGCTATCCCCCAACCATCACTACTACCCCCAACCACCACTACCACCCCCAACCACCACTACTGCTATCCCCCAACCATCACTACTACCCCCAACCACCACTACCACTACTACCCCCCAACCACCACTACTACTACCCCCAACCACCACTACTACTACCCCCAACCATCACTACTACCCTCAACCACCACTACCACTACTCCCCCCATCCACCACCACTACTACCCCCAACCACCACTACTACTACTCCCCCCAACCACCACTACTACTACTCCCCCCAACCACCACTACTACTACTCCCCCCATCCACCACTACTACTACCCTCAACCACCACTGCTACTACCCCAACCACCACTACTACTCCCCCCATCCACCACTACTACTACTCCCCCCAACCACCAATACTACTACTCCCCCCATCCACCACTAATACTACCCCCAACCACCACCACCACTACTACTAGTACCCCCAACCACCACCACTACTACTACTCACCCCATCCACCACTAATACTACCCCCAACCACCACCACCACTACTACTACTACCCCCAACCACCACTACTACTACTATCCCCAACCACCACCACTACTACTACCCCCAACCACCACCACTACTATCCCCAACCACCACTAATACTACTCCCCTCAACCACCACCACTACTACTACCCCCAACCACCACCACTACTATCCCCAACCACCACTACTACTACTACCCCCAACCACCACTACTACTACTACCCCCAACCACCACCACTACTATCCCCAACCACCACTACTATCCCCAACCACTACCACCCCCCAACCACCACCACTACTACCTCCAAGCACCACCACTACTACCCCCACCACCACCACTACTACTACTACTACCCCCAACCACCACAACTACTACTCCCCCCATCCACCACTACTACCCCCAATCACCACCACTACAACTACTACTACCAACCACCACTACTACTACTAACCCCAACCACCACTACTAACCCCAACCACCACTACTACTACTAACCCCAACCACCACTACTACTACCCCCACCCACCACTACTACTACCCCCAACCACCCCCACTACTACCCCCAACCACCACCCCCACTACTACCCCCAACCACCACCCCCACTACTACCCCCAACCACCACCCCCACTACTATCCCCAACCACCACTACTACCCCCAACCACCACTATTACTACCCAACCACCACTACTGCTACTCCCCCAACCACCACTGCTGCTACCCCCAACCACTACCACTACTATCCCAACCACCACTACTACTACTACCCCCAACCACCACTACTACTACTCCTCCCATCCACCACTACTACTACTACCCCCAACCACCACTACTAGTACTCCCAACCACCACTACTACTACTCCTCCCATCCACCACTACTACTACTCTCCCCATCCACCACTACTACTACCCCCAACCACCACCACTACTACTACCCCCATCCACCACCACCACTACTACCCCGAACCACCACTACTACTACTCTCCCCATCCACCACTACTACTACCCCCAACCACCACCACTACTACCCAACCACCACCACTACTACCCAACCACCACCACTACTACCCTCAATCACCACCAATACTACCCTCATTCACCACCACCACTACTACCCCCAACCACCACCACTACCCCCATTCACCCCTCCACAAGCAACACATTTACCACCAATATCATAGCTGTTAATAACATCACCGCTGCTACAACCACCGTTAAAGGCGTCATGGCTACTACCACCAGTACTACCCCCCCCCCCCCTTTAACCTCTGCAACACAATAGTTTCATCTCCAATAATACCACCATGTTCCTGTACCTCGCCACCACAATCTCCAACCACTATCTCCAACCACCACCACTATCTCCAACCACCACCACTATCTTTAACCACCACCGCTATCTTTAACCACCACCACTATCTTCAACCACCACCACTATCTTCAACCACCACCACTATCTCCAACCACCACTACTATCTCCAACCACCACCACTATCTTCAACCACCACCACTATCTTCAACCACCACCACTATCTCCAACCACCACCACTATCCTCAATTACAACCACTACACTAGACCACCAACACACCGCAACTACCCACAACCACCATTACTACCTCCATCCACCACTATACCCACAACTACCCCCAACCACCACCACCACTCTTAACCACCATCTCCAACCACCGCTACTACCCCCAACCACCCCTACTACCTCCCCTCACTAGCACCTACGTCAACCTACACAACACGTGCGTAACACCTGCCCAGCTACGTCTGATGACTCACTCCCACAACACCTGACAACCTCCCAACACCCCTTGCCTCCTTCCCCACACCCTCCCTACGTGTGTGTGTGTGAACCATTTAAATGAGTGAATTAACCATTTGAAAATAAAAAAAAGTAAATAAATACGAATTGGAATGAGTTATGAAATCATTTATATTTTAAGTTAATGACGTAAGGTGAGGTCAGATAAGAATTGTATCAAAACTTGTCCATTGAGGTGCTGTCCCCAATGCCAAAAATGGAAGATATTTGAAGCATTGTATTTACCATTGGAGGATACGTGCTATATGAACAACACTGGTGGGGACATTTACAGAGCATTAATCTGGGGTTTAAGATAAATTGTAGTATTTATATCAAAGGTTAGACCGTCATCCTATTGTACTTGATGTCCACCCCACCAGCAAAATTGGCGCTGGAACGAGTAAGGAAGGCAGCCAAGAAAACAGAAAAGAGAGTTGGTGCCAGTACACACCCTTGTTTAACCCCCGTTTGGATGGGGAAAACTCAGACTGAGTGTCATTGCGCAGGACACTGCCGTTCATGCCATCGTGAGGTTGCCTCACAATGGTGATGAATTTTGGTGGGCAGCCAAAACGGCTGAGGGTCCACCAGAGGGCTTCCCTGTTGACCAAGTCGAAGGCCTTGGTTAGGTCGATGAAAGCCATGTACAGGTCACGACGCTGTTCTCTGCACTTTTCTTGTATCTGACTGGCAGCAGAGGCCATGTCAGTGGTTTCACGTGATGGTCTAAGGCCACGTTGAGATTCTGGGAAGAAGTCTGGTTAGGAGAACTCCTGCTATAATCTTGCCAGCTACGGAGAGCAGTGAGATCCCACGGTAGTTGCCACAGTCTGACCGTCTCCCTTGTTCTTATAAATATTGACGATGGAGGCGTCTTTAAGAATTTGGGGGATTTCCTCCTTTTCCCATATATTCTCCAGGAGAGAGTGGAGACAGCCGGTAAGTAGAGGTCCTCCTGCTTTATACACCTCGGCTGGGATTCCATCAGGCCCTATTTTTCATGTTTGATGGCAGTAGCTACCTCATCCAGGGATGGAGGATAGCTGAGGTGGGTCAGCTCTGGATGCTGAGGGACCTACTGGGTAGTCAGGACATCCACTTCTGTGTTTCGGTTATTCATCCACACACACACACTACAAATCCACACATACTCTACTCATTCACACACTTTACTCATACATAAACACACTACTCATTCACACACATTCTACCCATCTACATACACCCTACTCATCCACACACACTACTCATTCAATCACACTATTCATTCTCACACACACACACACAGTGGGTGCCCATCCTCTCCAGCTGGTGCAGTCTGCCAAACTCCTGGGTGTAACTATAGACAACACACTTGACTGGAAGGCCCATGTAAATAACACAGTCAAGGCAGCCTCGTACCGTCTCTACATGCTACGAAGACTTAAGTCACTTGGGACACCCACGCCAGAGCTGAGGACCATCTACAACGCCTTTATTCTCCCCAAACTAACGTATGCGTCACCAGCCTGGTCGTCTTCTCTCAACTCCACCCAACAACGTCAGCTAGAGAAGGTACAGTAAAGGGCCTGCAGAATCATGCTCGGCGCAGACTACTCCGGATACATCAATGCTCTCTCCACCCTGGAAATGCCATCCCTCAGTGACCTCCACCACCAAGCACTGGAAAGGTTTGGCTGTGGACTACTGCACCACCCTCGCCACCTCCTGCCATCTGCAGCCCCCCACCCAACTCGCGCAGTCCGCCACTATAACAAAATTCAGCCCATAAGAGCCCGCACCGATAGATATAAGAACAGCACCATCCCATCTATTGTTAAAATAATAAACAACTCCTGATTTATGTACTGTACAGCCCTGTAAATGTATTCAATGCATATTATATCATTATGTCTAAATCAAATGTAAGTCTGTATATTTTCAGCCACCGGCTGCAACTCTATTAATAAACCGTTTATTATTACATATTATTATTATTACATATTGATACTGTAGTTGATAATAGACATACAGTACTGTATTTATCTAATCCACTTTTATATTTATCTCGGTATGAACATATTGTAGTGTATGATCATTATTGTACTACTGTAATACCCTACCCACTCATAGTATTGTATGGTTATTAATGCACTAATATTTAATTCACTCTTGTAATCAACTCGGTAAATACAAGTTGCATGCGACCCTACAGTACTGTACTTACAGGAACGAGACAAAGACAGACTACGGACAAAAGATAGTGTTGCTCCTGACTTACGGCACAAAGCAAAGGATTGTTACATGTCTTGTATTATATGTTAGATGGAAATGACTTCAGGGGAAACATGGAGGACTAACCCCTCTGGCATTGTGGGGTTTCTGTCAGTGGTGTTAAGTTAAAATCTTGCTGGAAAAATTCTCACCATCAAGTGGACAAAATTCCTTCACCAAAATGATCAAATGGACAAAATTCCTTCATCAAAATGACCAAGTTGAAGAAATCCCTCTACCAAAAGGATCAAGTGAATAAAATTCCTCCATCAAAATGACCAAGTCGAAAAAAATTCCTCTACCAAAAGGATCAAGTGGATAAAATTCCTCCACCAAAATGATCAAGTGAATAAAATTCCTCCACCAAAATGATCAAGTGGACAAATTTCCTCTACCAAAATGGTCAGGTGGACAAATATCCAACTAGGTGAAGCTGAAGTCCTAGGACTGTACTGTACATGAACCATGTTGGGATAGCAAAGTTAAAGTGGGTCCTGTAGAGCCAATGGGGATCCACCAATTCAGGTACCTACTACAGCTGTAAGTGAAAGCCACCAATCCTTATGGTTAGGATAGGTTGAGGACTAATAGGACTGGAGTCCACCTGACCGGTCATCTGGACTACCTTCTAGTAGCAACCCACTATTTTTCTTTTCAGTCATCCTTATTTGTGAACAAGAAAATAATGAAACATTACTCAGAATAATGTATACTGTACAGTATATTTAAAACACTTCATGCTGTATGCAAATTAAGTAATATTGTATTGTATTAAAATTGTTGGGAGTAAATTATGAGTTTTCTTAAAAAATAACTTATCTTCCAAAATTACTACTGTACAGTATTGTTACCTTGTGCCACATAAAATAATTACTGGTACGTTCTCTGTTAAAACTGAAGAAGTATGGTACAGTACT
Source organism: Homarus gammarus (assembly GCA_958450375.1). Lineage (NCBI taxonomy): Eukaryota > Metazoa > Arthropoda > Malacostraca > Decapoda > Nephropidae > Homarus > Homarus gammarus. The sequence continues at coordinate 1,098,548 of CAUDMG010000281.1, forward strand.
GGATTTATTAAATAATAAAAGTACAGTACAGTACTCTGCATTTATCATTCATATTTATTTGAAAATACAAGACTAATGACCACGCAGCAAACACACATCACACGTTATATTTTGTGATAGTAGAAAAATATATATAAATACATTATATTCCAAATAATGCCTGGGATAAAAACACACATATTATTATATACAAAAGCATAAAGTATTACACTTTACAAGGAAAAAAATATTCACAGTAATTAATAGCTGTACAGTACAGTGAATAATTTACTGCCACCATTATAAAAAATCTTTGGGAAAATTAATTAAGACAATTCACTTTTTATTATTGCACAGATCTCATGAGAATTGTTTTGAGGAAATTTAATCTTTTATCATCATACATAAATGTGATATATAGTTAATTTTTTTTTTATTTTTTTTTTTAACTGTAGTGAGGATGACAGGTATAGTTCAGTTTTTATTAAGTTGGAGGTGTTTCATAAGGGTTTAGTACTGTACTGTACCTCTTTCTCAGGCTAAGAATGACAATAATACACATCACAATGAATACACAGTATACTGATTAAATGTCCTCATGTCTAAAGGCCCCACACTAATCTAGCCAATAAAGAAAGCCCAATAAAAATAGGCCACAGCATACAAAAGGTTTGGTTAGGTTGGGACCTATTTGATCTGCAACCTGTTGAACTTAAATAATTTGTGCTACCCAAAAATATGGTTCCTCCTTTATAAAACATCAAGGGTGTTGTCTGTCTTCTCTTAAATTTTTGATAATTTAATATAATATACAGTACAGTGTACATTACAATCTACTGATCTAAATCTAGTAATGTTAGACAAAGATGGAGTTAGTAACTGAGTTTTATTGTCCAAGAAATAGGTCATGGAGTGTGGCAGAGACATCCAAGCACCACATAGAAAAGCTTTCCTTGGACTTGGAGTAAAGAATGGTGACAGTTTCAATTTACGATTTCAGTTAGAGATAAAAGTGTATTCAGTATATGTATTTTAAGTAATGTTTAACTCTGCTCACACTTCAGGGTGAATGGGTATGAGTTTTCTTAACCCTTACTCATGCTAATGGGTTCACCTGGGCAGGGAAGGTCAGTGCCATCTGTACATTATCTATGCAAACACGTATAACCATAGCATAAACTCTTGGAGTGGAAAGAGCTACATTGTTCATGTTTAGCTTTATCCCGGTATATACACTATATCGTTACTTGAGCTGTTATATTTGTAGCTTCTAAAGGTCAAAGGTCATTACATATTTGAAAAAGGCACCACCTGGTATGAGTTGACACCTCCCTTAATTGTAATCTAGTTTTACATCAAAAACAATACCCTGTAAAGTACTCTTCTTTTGTTTTGTGAAGCTTGGTGCACCACTTAAACTCAAGTCTTGTTATGAGTGGATAACTGAAAAACATGGTACTGTACTGTATATGGACAAGAGTTGGATAGCTAGCAAACACTATAAATATTTGAGTCACTACAGACCAGTGATGGGCAACCTAGAGCAGTATATGGGCCAAATGATCATCCATTCTTCACCTCAATGCATGTGCATAATTCATGACCCCACACATAAGCCTAAATATACTTAAAACAGACAAAAATTTTCATAACGACTTAAAGAAAAGGTTATTCAAATATGTATTTTTTTTCCACTTGTTATTACATGCATGTAGTCAACCTTTTCTTACATGTGTACAATCAAAGACGACAGTCGTGTCGCGGTTTTGTCCGAAGATTAAATATAACTCGTGAAACATTATGAGAGGCCCCTACCACAAGGCAGAGCACACCAAAAGTTTAGCCCTTCGGCATATGTTTTTACCAAATTTCATGACACGACATTTGTCTTTCATTGTACATCGTCAACAAGGGAGCCTGCAGATTACAGTTGCCCCTCACTTCTATAGTAAGTTAGGTTCTCTACAAACAGGGAGACAATAATGCTGGAGAGATTTGCTATCGTTTATATACTGCACTGTACAATGGTGTGTAATGACCACTGTAAAGGAAGAAGATCCAAAAATTTTAATAATACTGCATATCTATGTATAGTATTTAATTTGAGTATTGATAGATTTATCTAAATTAATATATTTACCTACCTGCCTATCAACTTAGTTCCAAATTTGGTAGGGGTGAAATAGTGCAACAAACATCAAAAAAGTTTAAAAGACAACTCCTGGGCAAACTGTTTTCTGAAGCAGCCAAAGGATTCAAGCTTGTTATTAATAGTAACGTTTTCATGTAAATAAAATATTGGAAAATGCAAGTTGCAACAAGAAACTTTGCAGATTTGGACAGATTGGTGTGACAGTACTCATGGAAAGAAGACCCCTGGTTGCAATTTGATGTAAAAAATTATCATACAGTAGTTTATTGATTTAAAGCCCTATTTGTTTAAGTTACAGTAATCATATTAAGGACAGCTAAATTAAGAATAACTATCTAAATGGTATTAAAAATTATAAACACTTATTTTACTTTTTCATTAAATATAATTTTCTAAGAAAAGAAGTTTTGGCAACCACCAGACTGTAGGAGTCAATGGAGGGACACATCCACTAGGCCAGGTGTGCTCAGTTACCATTTATTTTTAACAAGGAGTGCTTGCCTGAAGTTTAACTCCACACTAATTAATTTGTCTTACTCTCGTAAAGTTGTACAGTAGTTTATTCTGACGTTTTAGTTCCTGTGTACATTTGTCATACAAAAGTTGATGAAACAAATTTTAACAGGTCACTGTTCTGGAGCAACTTTACCGGCCTTATTATCGAATAACTCCATGATTTTAAAGTGAATTATTGAGACGTCCCTCCACTGATGCCTGGGGTTTCAGTGAGTTGGCAGATATCTATCATTTTGATGGATATTTATACAAAATCTATGCCACAATATTTTGTAAAAATTTCTACTACAGTACTGTATTTTGTGGATTCCGGTTATCTCGGTTAGGGTGTCAAAATCCTTCGTCCTTTGTGTCACATTGTCAAACACAAATTCATAAAGATACTTTCTGAAGCAAGTGTTTAACAAATCAAAGGAAACAGGAACTAATAAAAAGAGGAGGAGGATATGAAAGGGAAGAGTGGTGTAGTTAACGTGTGGAGGGTGAGAGGAAAAGCACCAAATATCAAGTAAATACCCCCCCCCCCCACACACACACTTTCTTAAAAATGTTCAACTTGTAAAACTGTGCCACTGCCTGAATATTAGATTTGATAAATTAGTTCAGGTTACTTTATGATAGCTCCTTAACAAACATCACTGCAAGATAGAGTTTTCTTATACTGTACTTGTATTGTTTGTCTAATGGTATACAAGAGACAAATGGATGCTGGTAAATATTTTAGTGTTCTATTTCAAATACTTCTTCAGTGTCCTTCAGCATACAACTATGACATCAACCCCCCCCCCCCCCATTATATAAATACTGTATCTTGCTATAAGAATGTTACAATGCTAAAACTTTTCATTTTACTGTAATATTATGATATATGTAACAAACTTTGGTATGGCACATTGAACTATAAAGAACTAGAAAGATAAAATTAAGATACCATAGTTCAAATGATTCTATACGTACTAGGCACAAAATCTTGTGTGCTCTCTGATATAAGAGGAAGGATAGTACAGGAAAAGGACACATATCTTTTCTTAATCTCCACAAAGTCCTAATAGATATACAGAATAAATCAATATTGAGACCACAGGGTCAGGTGGAATTGAAAATTACCAATAACATACGACGCGTTCATGTATCTGTTGGGTTAGGTCGGGTATCGCCCAATTTTTCAGACACCTGGTGTCTTGATACTTTTTGGATTGGCTGTATATGCTGTAAATTAACCAAAATACCCTATAAAAGTTACCATTTAATATACATTTACAGTGGAACAGTTACTTGTATAAACTAACAATCATTCCAAAAAACTTACCCTATTTTTTTTTAAGGCTGAAAAGGGGATTGAGGGCTGGTTGGCATATGGTTTTAATAGTGAAACCTAAACATATCTATAAATGGTTTATTATACAATTCTGATATGGACAAATGGCACAAGGTGCTGAAACAGTTTTCATAAATGCTTATGCAGGAGAGCAAATGTTAAAAAAAAATTTAAATAAAAAAAAAAAAAAATACAGTCAATCCTCATATTACGCGGTCCTGCATTCCGCGTTTCACCGTTAACGCGGTGCCTTGCCAGAACCTAACATTCCGCGGTCGTGAACCCCATTACGCGGAGAGCGGCTGGCAAGCCGCGCCATTTTTGGATCCAAACCTCCCGCCATGTTGTGTAAGAGGCGCGAAAATGGTGCGCACAAGGTCGCCCAGTCATCAAAACATTACCAGTTCTTCACTTGCCACCCACTACAGCCGGCCCAAGTCAGTGATAGTGATAATTATAGTGAGGATATGGACTTATATGAACTTTGGGGGGTTTGACAAAGAGGCCCTGCAAGCCTCTGTGGTGGATAGTGATACAATTGATACAGGTGAGGGCCAATAATCTGCCCTCTGCCTCAGAACCAACCGCCCATCCCCGTGTGCCCAGCCATCTTTTCTACTAATGTAAGTGTTAAAAAACCTAATATTATTGATATTTCTCTTAATTATTAATTGTGTGTGCATGCCATCATAAAGTTAAGATAATATTTTTACTACAACATAGTTGTGTGTCATCAAAAAGTGGAGTTTGGGGATCGGCCCGGACTCCATTTCAATTAATCCCATATGTTATGTTATTCACTTTACGCATTTCTCACTTCCCGCGGTACCCTCCGGGTTACATTAACCGCGTAATATGAGGACCAACTGTATACTATACTGTATTAATAGAGAAATGTGAAACCAGGATGGTGTGTTGTCTTGGAAGACTAAATTATAAAATGAAGTACTGTAAAGGGATGCGAGAAACACTTAAATAATAATGCAAATGTTGATGTAGAAATTAAGAAATATCATGCAATTGCCTTTTACTGCATCAGTGGGTATGGATATATATTTTTCATGTCTTGATAGTCAATGCCATGTATTGAACAGTAAGTTATTTCAAATATGGAGGTAAAGAGGTAAACTTGATGGACCCCTTATAAAATTGTTGAGTAAGGGGAAAACAACAGTAGAATTCATCTGGTGAGGCAGACAGAAAAACAAATGAAAGTGTATGAGGGGGACTCAATTACTCTTAATTGTGGCCACCCAAAACCAAAGCAGAATGAGGTTCCAGAGTGAAACAATCAGTTATAAGTTTTTGATAATGATTAAGTGGGAGTCATAGTTAGATTTATTTTTATGGGACCTATAATTCAGACAGTACAAACATTATATATATATATATATATATATATATATATATATATATATATATATATATATATATATATATATATATATATATATATACAGTGACCCCTCGGTTAACGAACTGCCTTCCATAAGGATCTTCAATTCGGTTAATGAAAAAAAATTTGGTTAACAAAGTTCTTACGAACCGACCGCAACATGTTTTCGCTTGCACTGACCGGGCAACCAGCTTTAGTATCAGTCCGCCAATACATTAATCGGTTCTAGGGCTTAAATTCCTTACTATTTTAGTAAATATCAAGAAGTTTATACTATTCAATAATTTTAAAAGTTTAATATTCAATTTTTTAGTCATTTTAACAATTATTGAACATAATTGAAGGTAAAGTGACTAGTTTAATGCGCGGCATCCAGCCTCTTATCACAGCAAACAGGAGTTAGTCTCTCTCTGTTTTCACTGGAGGTAACATCTTGCTCGAGACTCTCTTCAACTAAACGCTTTTTTCTGTGTTTCCAAGCAAATTATTGGTCATTTTGAAATATATTTTACATATTGACAATATATAATGCAGTGCAGTGTTGATTTCAAGAAAATAATCTTGAATTACACCAAGAGTGCTAAAATTTTATGGGTGAAATGGCGCCATGGGGTGGCTTCTCTTCCACCCAAATGCCTTCTCTTTTTCCTTCTCCTCCACCCCCATTCTAAATCCCATCATCATCATCATCATCATCCAGGAGCCTTCTACATACACACCTCAAAGTAAGTGAACTTTTCTACCATTTTTGTTGAATTTAGGAAATTTTCGGTGAGCTGGAACCAATTACCCAAAAACCCATTGAAACAATGGTTTCGGTTAACGAACGACCTTCTGGAACGGATTGAGTTCGTTAACGGAGGGGTTACTGTATATATATATATATATATATATATATATATATATATATATATATATATATATATATATATATATATATATTCAGTCATCCCTTGGTTATCATGCCTAATTGGGACCGCGCCGAGTGCGTGATAACGAAAAACGCGATAACGAAAGTACAGAACCTATGGGATTTATTCTAAGTGGTTCCAGGCACCCAAGACCCAACCCCAATTTTCCCATTTTACGACCATTTAGACCCACTAAAGATATAGATAATGTTATGGCAAGTATCAGAAACACACACAGGCATGGCTAGGTTTATTACAAAGTGATGAAAAGGGTACGCTCAATACCGTAGTCCACAAAACATGTAGCTATGCTTTCTTTATTTGAGTCCCACGTCTAAGGAGTCTGTTTTCTCATCGCTTCAGGACACCTGAGTCCTCCGTTTTCTCTCAAACTTAGAGTGCACCCGAGACTTCGTTATTCCTTAGTAATGACACAGAATTTGAAATTGCAACTGGGGTTGCAATTGTTGAGGCAACTTAGAAATGTCTGATTACAGCAAATGTGTTATTGTCAATTTGTAGGTGAAAGATTTTATCCTCAATAGATGGAGGTGAAGCAAGGGGGTAACAATACACCTGGAGGCAACTGCGTGATAAGGAAATTTTCGGCTTGAAAAATGCGCTATAACAGCAGGTGTGCAGATTTTGATGGAGGCGTGAAAAAGAAAATTGCGATAACCAAGTGTGCTATAACCAAGGGATGACTGTATATACAGTAAAACCTCAATTAACCGACCCTCGATTAACCGACTTTCGGATTAACCGTCAATCCCGAACCCCTATTTTTTTTTTTTTATAACAGGGATTAGCCCACCCGGACACAGGTCACTGACCCACATCGGGGCCTGGGGGCGATTATGTAATAATATTATTAATAATAATGATAATAATAATAATAATAGTAATAAAGAACCATAAAGAAATGCAAAAATGAAAAAAATCAAGAGTGAGAAACAATGTACTATCTGTATGTATGTTGTGTTGTCAATAGTAAGAGAAAAAATTGAGACCCTGCAATTGTGTGTAAATGAGGCAGAAAGTTAGATCGGCAACCTGGGACTTGTGTCACAATTTTCGTGATGCCATATGTTCTTTGACTTTTCCATTTTTTATTCACGGTTTCTGTGCTGGTTCATATTTATTTACTAAAGTGGTAAATGTTTTAAAGCAAATTTTATTGAAATATAAATGGCAAATGAACAAAAATGAATAGAGGGAATTAAATGAGGTAGGTTAGGGAAAGGTACTTTGAAAATGTATGTTTTATTCCCGTAGACTTTATGCAATATTAACCTACCTTTCGGATTATCCGTCGGCCCCTTCCTCCCATATGTGGTCGGTTAATCGAGGTTTTACTGTATATATTAAAATTAATTTTTTGAACCATGGAGTAGAGTACTATACTATACTGTACTGCACTGTTAAAGCAAATAAATTTACAGTTACAGTGAGGTCTATTAAGTATGTGGTACCAAATACTTTATATAATGTGCAAATGGTTGAGATCATTTTTTTCCTTAATTTATAAAGATGGACTGGGATTTACGAGATAAACAGCAAATAAAAATAAGAATCAGTGTCTTGGAGTGATACAATTTTGGGGAAAGTAATGTATATCAATTTATATATAATTTTTTCTGTAAAGAATCTTTCACCTACTCCACCCAAGTTAATTATAAATGTATTATTTACAGACATATGGATGGATATTTTGGGATAATGACTAGAAAGTATATATAAGTAAGGTCAGTTGGACCGAGTTATTTTTTTTTTGGGGGGGGGGGGGATATGTGTGTGTGCATGAGTAAAGTCATGAAGTTCTAAAGTAATAATTAAAAACTTTGGAGAATCCCAGGAATCACTCTGATTTACATGTGGTAAAGGTGTTGGACCCAGGCAACTATATTAAGTGTCTTTCAGCATATTTATACATTATTACCGATTTTTCTTTTATATCAAAACTGACCTAGTGTCCTACAATCTGGTTACAAACCTTCACACATTTTTCAGCCTCAATGTGAATAATAATACAGTACTGGACAGTACATGGTAACCAGAACATTAGATCTGTATTCAAATTAAATAATCTGTAATTTCTATAACTGCTACATTTTCACAATACTGTAAACAGTGTTGGGAACATTGCAATAGAACACATCTGGTAAGGCAAAAAGAATGAATGAATGACAGTGAAGAAAACAGTCTATTGCTCTTCATTCTGGCCATCCTGTGCCTTGGTGAGAAAGGGTTTGAGATTTAAGAGAAAAAATGGGGGGTACTTTCTTAAGTATGAAAAGCCTGGAGACGCACAGTAACCAGACTATACTACACACACTTGTTGCTAGTGCACTACCCTTTACACAAGTCACTTATAGTGGACAGGACAACTCCTGGGTGGTCAGTATGTTTGGACGGTATCATTGTGTTATGGTAAAGTTCCCTTATTGTACAGCAGGGTTGTATCAAAGCTCTGGTGGGAGATCTTGATACCATACCTCAGGTGTTAAAAGCTGTGTGGAGATTTTTGTCTCAAAAGTACATGTTCATGTATAATAATTTTTTAACATTGTGCTCGTGTTGTTTTTAATAAAATTATTTATCTTATGTTACCAGATACGCAAACATAATCATTACATTTTTGTATAGGTGCCTAAATATTTATCAGAATTAATTCCCAACTAGATACGGCCCTGCGTACATAAAAGTACATCTTGATAACAAATTAGCCTTTTTCAAGGGCTCCCACAACTTTATCCTATTAGAGCACTCACAAACACAGACAGAGACCAGCATTAGGAACAACTGAATTTATCAACTGTGTTATATTGTATTATATACATTAAGATATGAAACAACTTGATTCCTCACAAATTCATTGCTTTTGATATAAAAAAGGCAAATCGTGTAACATTATAGTAAAAAAAAAAAATCCTGGCAAGCTGTTAAAGAGAAACAATAGCTGTTCATTTACATTAACTCATGCTGAAATAAAATAAAATATGAAAGAATATACACTGACCAGCATCTTCACTAAATGTTTAAGCAAAAAAACCTCTTAAAAAATTAAGAAACTGTACTACTGTACAGTATTAGATATTAAGGGGTTCACTGCTTACATAGTGAAAAAAAAAAACTCGGTGATGATATTATATAATTGTTTAAAGATAAATTAAGGTCTCGTTTGAAATTTTCTCCACTATCAAATGAATGAAGATTGTTTCATGAACAATGTGAACTAATGACCCAAATATCAGATGAGGTGGCAAATGTACCAGGCAGATAGTGGCTCATAATAAAACCTGGTTTAGTTCTATACAATACAGTACAGGTTGTACCTCTCTAGTCTGGCAACCTCGGGACGGGACCATGGAAATTTCCAGACCATGGAAATTTACCCTTTTCCTGGATAGATAGTGACTCGTGCATACACTTGGAAGCACTAGCATCACTTTCACTGCTTCGTGGTCTCTTTGAAGACATATTGAAGGGTTAAATGTTGTACAGTAGGTTCTCAAATTTCGCGAGTTTTTAATTCGACGTTTTTTATTTGGAAAAAAAAACTGCACAATTTAAAATTTTGACGACGGAAACTTGAATTTCGACTGGTTTGAGCGGCCCGCCAATGTTCAGACGTGCACAATTGTGTAAACAGTGTCATTTCTCTATGTACATAAGATTCATTATTGTATATTACTGAATGTCTTTTTGATTGAACTGATGTTTATGTGCAAAATGAACAATACAATTCATTAATAATACGTAGAATATTAAAACACACGAGGAGACGAGACAGCATTGTTTTCGTTGTTTACAAAACCAGTGACTGACTGGTTCTACATATAAAACTGAAGAAAATAAGACCCTGGTTGTAGCTGTAATAAAATTAATATGGTTGTTTTAAGTAATGTTATTTAATGTTAATAAATGGAACAATGGAAGTAGCTAACCATTAATGGTAAAGAAAAAAGTGAGATCGCGTATGTAAGTGCGCACATGTGAAAACATATCGTCATTTCTCTACATAAGAATATGAAAGCAGCACTTATTTACTGTTCATATAAATTTTAATTAACGTTTCTGAAATTCAAACAAAAATTCTACCCACCAGTGGTGGTAAAGTTGAAAACATAAGGTCAGCCAATGTTGTTGTGTGTTTTTACTCGGATGACGAAGTTGCCAAGCCATCAGGTTAACTCTAGCTAAAGCTGTAGAACATAAGAACTTTTCTGTGTTGTTTTTAGTTTTTATTTAACATTATCTGTGTTTTCTCATTGGTTTATTAGGATGTTGCTTTATTACAGATAGTAATTCGCCAAAAAAGTAGGGTAACTAAGGCCAGATTTAGCCAAACATCGAAAATACCAGACTCAAATTAATTTTCTCCATGTGCAAACTAAAATCATTCCCAACCACAGGAGTTTCCGGACCACAGAATGCCGGACTAGAGAGGTACAACCTGTATTAACAAATTACGGTATTTGAATATTTTAAGTAGTAGCCCTTTAGAGACACTGTAATGTACTCTATATTTGTTAAAGCAGTTGGATTTAATGGATATAAAAAAATTACAGTTTTGTAAAAAAAAAAAAAATTAAAACGAAACAATGCCACAAACCTTCCACTACAGAAAAAGAAAGATAAACTTATCTGTTGTGTACACTTCCATGACATAACAGTTGTCAGTAGCTGCTCACGCACAAATTTTTTGAACACCTCCAACATAATGAAGGTAGTTTCCTGTACTATATTTTCCAGTGACACAAACACTGATACAGGTAGTCAACTTTTCTGAATCACTTGGCTTATTATCATAACCAAAACATAAGGTTCTTTGTAACAAAATGAATTTACTGGCAACTACTGCCTCGTCACACCAACCTTACGATTTTCAACCAGTCTTTAGCTTAAGTGTGCGGTGAAGGAGCCAATTAAGACCGCGGTGAACGCCTACAAGGGTCTTCACTTCTACATCACATATCTGAAATGATACTGTTATTAGTTTAGGCATATTAGGGATTTCTTCTGCATCAAAAAAAAATGTAAATTTAACACATTGGAACTAATTTACACCATACACAGTACTGTACAGTATGTAAGAAATTGGAAAGAGACTTTGAGAAAAAAGATGGATGCGAGAAATTGAGTATGGGATAGTGTCTAGCTTTGTGTAAGAATAGAATGCCATGAATAAGACGATACCTCGCCCAACTTGATATTAAAAAAAAATAATAGTTACTTTTATATATATTTAACTGACTCACATGTGTGCATGGCCAAAGAGCATAATGTTAAATGGTTCTTGTTAGTAGATGTGATACTAGGATTACAGTAGACCCTCAATATAAAAAAGTGATTCAATAAAGTATGTACTGTACTACTCCCATTTTGTTACTGTGCAGTAAAATTTTATTATTCAACATTGTAAGCCCAGAGCTCAGCTGTGAAAAAATAAATAAAATCAAATGAAAATATATGAAAAATATCAGAATACTTAAACATTGAGGTTCACTTTGATTAAAGAAAAAGAAAAGCCATATGCATGGAACCCATAATAATAAATACTATTGCTTGGGCAAGAAGTCACTTCTCACCCTGTTCCTTTGTCTATGCACATAACTGGAAATCAAATTTTAATGGGTTAAATTGAGCCACAACCATAAAATCCTTAGAGTGGTCTCCTAGGAAATGCATATCATTCTGAGTGGAAGTAACAGGTAAGCTGATCTCAATTTGTTCCATTTTTCACTAAAGGGACAGGGTTGTGACGGCAAAGTCAACTTGGTTATTTATGAAATAGCTCCAGTCAACATTCAGGGGATCCCAAGAACCTTAGGTGTTCAACCAGTAGATCTGTCTGACTTTACCTGAGTCACCTGTGCCAGACATAGGGTTATATTATACACCCTTGTAGACAGATGACAACTCTAACTAACTCCCACCTTGACCCAGAGCCATTTTCCAATCCCCTGCTGATAATTACGTACTGTACAGTAATTAATGTTCCTTTGTAAAACTTTATCGCAATTTGAAGTACCTACCCACACACACCATGCACTTCTAATACATTACATTCCATGCTTTCCCTGAGTCAATTATCATCATCTACTCTCTACAGAATGGACAATTTAGAATTTTCCTTAAATTAATCATTCATCCTGTCAGTTAGCTATTGTTAACAGAAAGATTTCTTCTCCCTCATCATTACTCTGTGAATCTTTATCAACATATACAGTATAACAAAGGTCACTATATTATTCGAGAAACAGACAACAACATCTGAGAGTGATACTCACAGCCCATGGCAGATCCAGCGTCCCAAGAACACTATGTAACATGGTAGGGCGGTGACGTGCTGGATGACCACTGTGATAGGCCTGGGATTTATTACACGTATTTGCAAAATCATCACCGTCAAAGTCAGAGTCGCTAGATATGGGCTGAGGGTCATCCATGTGTGCTAGGAGGACAAGGATGGGTGGTGATAGTTCTGAAGGGATCGTCCTCATCATTGCTTCTAGCTCCAGCACATCAATTGTGTGAGAATTTGTGCAGCAGACATTTTGTTTTTTGTTATACAAGCTCTTGTTACTGCTATTGTCACAGTGACATGTGGCATCCATGTAACATATTAAACCATCAACGCGTGGGATTACCTGAAAAAACATTAGCGTAAGACAAGAGTACCAGAGCAATAATTAATAATATTTGTGAAATATACAAACAAAAACTACTTAATATTTAAGTGAGGTGAACAGGTCAAATGAATGTATGTTGGCTTCCTAAAAACTAACTCCCACTTTTGATAGGCCACTTTTTTATCGTTTTACAATGACAATTAGTATAATCCAACAAGTGAAGTTACACATCTTCCAAGTTCATCCAGTCATTAAGTGCTACTTTTTATTGAGTCGGATATCTTTCTGTACACCTGGATGGATTTATATGCTTGGAATATGGACATCTTTCTATACATCCCTTTATAGTAATTACTCATAAATAATGAGGTTGATATATTTCTTTTGACAAGTGATCACAATTCTTTTATTTCTAAGTAACTCATTTTCAATCTCTGAAGGAAAGTGCCTTGGTCTAATGCAGCTAAAACCTTTTTCTGCATTCTAGCAAGCAGGAATTACAAACCTGCCTTGCCAACTCCTTCCACCCTGTGAGTTGGTGGAGGGAAGTATATCCAATAAAATTTTCTTCAACATGCCTGATAGCATCTGGAGCTGTGTCCATCCTCTAGTCTCTGCTGCATTTTATGGGCTGGTGCCCTGTTTGTGGTGGTGAGAAGCAGAAATATCCTATTCTGGTTTTACCTAATAGTTGCCATTAAGTAATCACGGCTAACCCATGCAAGCATGGAAAATAGTAAAAAAATGATGATGATAGTCCAGCAAAATGTAGCAATTACCATACAAATGTCCAGCTGTCAATCCATCCTCAAAATTTCTGTATACTGTACAGTACATCTAGAACTTAGTATATTACAATGAGGAAGCTAATGAGTCCTAATTTTAGAACTGTACAAATATAACTTATTAACAGAAAGGAAATAATGATTAACTCATATTTTATCCTCTTCACCATTGATTGGCTCGTTAGCCACTTGGGCAATAGGTCATGTCTCTGTTACACACTGTTGGCAAGTACTGGGTAAGCACTGGCTCCTGAATGCATCTAAACCTGCTCCAATGTTGGTCAAGTCTAGTCTTGAAAGCGCTCGCACTCGGTGCCATCGCGACACTCTCTGGCAGACTGTTCCCTGAGTCACGACTCACTCCGAAAAAGTTTGCCCTCACAGTTTTCTGGACTTGCAGCTTCTTCAACCTTGAGCTGTGACCACTTGTGGGGCGAGCGTCCGCCAGCTCCAGGCATGGACACACAACTGAGTAGTGCCCTTTGAGATGTTTATATACCTCAAATAGGTCCCCCCTTGCCCATCTGTAGTACTGTATAAACTAGACAACTGCAGGCTCTCTAATCTCTCTGGGTAGCTGAGGTGCCGAAGTGCAGGCACCAATTCTCAACGACAGTCCCTAGCACATCTCGGGGACTATGCGGGGAAGCACCTCACTCCTGAAGATCATTACAAGGGACGGACCGTCTAGATATCTGAACAACCTTCTTATCAGGCCTAATAATTTTGTTGCTCGATTCATCTTCTCACAATGGTCCGAGAACTTCGGTTCATTGTCAACATACATATCCAGGTCCTTTTCACATTCAGTCTCAATTAATGCAGTTTCCTCACCCCGTTGGGACATATGAGACACCTCCTTACCATTGGTACATCCCAAGTGCATCCTCTTAGACTTCGTGTTATTGAATTTTAGCAGCCATTTCTTTGACCATTCTTGAAGCTCACAGAGACCTTTCTGCAGCTCTTCACAGTCTGCTTGGTTCTTAATTTCCCTAAATAACTTGGCACCGTCCGCAAACATTTGTCTGGTGGAGTGTATAGCTTCTGGCATGTCATTTATGAAGGAAACAAACAACAGCGGGCAAAATACACTGCCCTATGGTACCCCGCTTGTCACGGGTACACATGACGATTTTGTACCATTCATCACCACACACTTCTTGTGATCATACAGAAAGTCTGATCCACACTAGGACACTTCCCTGAATCCAGTACCCTCCCAGTTTAATTTTCAGCCTTTCATGGGATACACTGTCGAAAGCCTTAGCAAAATCTAGGTATATATTGTTGATGCAACCACCCTGTTCCAGGTTATATCTGAGAGGTAGAGTGCTCGATAGCAAATAAAAGGGGCATTAGTACTACAAAATTCACGAGGGCAGCAAGCTGAAGACATTCAAAACAAAACAGGGATAAAAAATATTATTGAGGCTGCTGAAAATACATCAGGATTTGGTTTAGAGAATGAGTTTAAGGACTTAACTTTCTAGCAAAGAATTTCGTGTCTGGCTCACCAACAAAACCTGTTTTGATACGGCAATAAGAACTAATGGTTTGGTGAAACATTCCAAGTTTGTAAACTACCTCAGCAACATCAGGATGAAATGTTGTACCATTGGGTCCATCCACCAAGAGTCGAGGCCGAGCTCGTCGAACTGTCAAGAGGTTCATCAAATGGTGTCCATACCTCACTGTAACACCTCCCCCTGTAAATGATGAACAATTGATAAACACCATCTTTTTTTTGTAATCTCAAGTTTTCAGCATTTTTTCAATACCTTTCTCTTCAATTTTTTTTTAGATTTGCTTCTCACATTAGTCACAACTGTTACAATAGCCTGTATTGTACAGTATAAAAAAATTCTCTTATAAATATATTTAGACTTGAAAATATCAGATACACGTATCTATATAATAAATGACCCTTAAGCATAAAATCATATATATATTTGGTTTCTTAATACTATACAATTCATTTCACTAAATTCTCCCTACACTTTATCTTAAACACAGAACTTTCAATACAGTACATAAGAAATTTATATATCAACTTTGTCTACATATACAACAAGAAAATAACCAGTGAGTTATGCTGTACTTACCAACCCCCCCTGGCTTGCCTTTAACCAGTCCAACAGTTTCAAAGGTGGAGTCCTTAGATGCTATGAAACTGAGAGCCAATTTCTTGGACACTTTTGTTTCAGGCATACCAAAAAGCAGAAAGGTTGGCGCACCTTCACCCTTAGAAAATGGCTGAAAGTATATGAAATAACAAGCTACAATGTTTTACATGAAGTATGCAAGTATATTCATTTATTTATTATTTTTATTCGACCTTTTGCATGGGGTGGATCAAGGGATACAGAAACCTCAAAGGGGTGAAAATGACAGGGAAAAGTAATGCAAGAAAAGTGCAAAGAGACGGTATTGGGGTGAAGACAACAAGTATAACCTGCTGATATCTCTTCCAATACATCTGCATCAAACAAAACCAGCAATTAATACATTACACTTATGTTTCTGGTCACTCCAAACAAACAATATATTAACATGTATATCAAATTCACTACCCCCATCCCCCGATTTATGTTTAGCAGCAGTGTTGTACGCGTCAAAAAAAAAAGTGGCGCCGCCAGTGTCAGCGGCCAAGAAGTTGATGCTGTTAGCATCAGCGTTAACGATTTCATAAATTTATGCCGTTAGCGCCAACGAGTTTTCAGTGACGTACAAATGCAGCCCCGAAACGCATCTTCTCCTGTGTATGGGAGTAACATGTGCAAAATAAAAAAATATTCATTCATTTTTAATCATTTACTATGATTTATATTATATTTTAATTATTCATTTGTTCCCCCGCAAGAATATTAGCATCTCAATATGCTTGTCGCTCATTCTGCTGCGCTTGGGCCTCAAGACGTCCTTGCCCATGGAGAAAATGCACTCCACGGCAGCACTAGAGGGGATGGGGGTGTTGTATTTGATGAACAGCTCCCTCTTTTTTTTTTATCCTCTTCACCACTGATCGGCTCTTTAGCCGCTTGGGCAATCGGTCATGTCTCTGATTACTTTTCCTTTTCTTTTATCCTCTTTACCAAAAGATTGGCTCGTTAGCCGCTTGGGCGAATGGTCACGTCTTTGTTACACACTGTTGGCAAGTACTGGGCATGCACCGGCTCCTGAATGTACCTGAACCCGCTCCAGTGTTGGTCAAGTCTTGTCTTGAAACAGCTCACACTCGGTGCATTCACAAAACTTTCTGGTAGATTGTTCCAAGAGTTCACAACTCTCACTCTGAAAAAGTTTGCCTTCACAGTTTTCTGGAGTTGCGGCTTCTTCAATCTTGAGCTGTGACATGGCCTTGTTGGGGAAGGTGTCCTTGTCGAAATTTTTTTTTTTTTTTTTTAAGGTTTCTCCCCCAATTAATGCTTGAAAAGGTCACTGTCTTTTTCATTCCTGCGGGGTGTCTCGTACAGGGCCTGGAACAATTCATCCTCCACATCATGGTCTTTGCCGTCTTCCTCACTGCTGCTCTCAGTCTCGTGCATGGACTTTTCCAACCAACCTGGACAGCTGGTTGGTGGCCTTTTTCCTGACTTGAAAATTCAAATCTGTAGAAAGCTGCGCGGGTGTGACAATTTTTCCTGGTCGTCTTTATAACAAGATAATTGAAAATCGAACTTGGAAAAAAAAAATTATTAGTTGAACAAATAAACGCTTGACGCTCCGCTCTGGTGAAAAGTTGACTGCGTCTCCTATAGTGTCACCTGCCCAAAAAATTTATGGCATCAGTGTTAACAAAGAGTTGCCGTCGTCCATTGACGGCGTCAACGTACAACACTGCTTAGCAGGTAGCAACGTTGCAACACAAAGTTATGTTTGGTGTGTAGTTTGAATTATTTTAGTGCTCATTGCAGCAAAAAATAACATTTGTGTATATCTAATAGGTATGACAGAGAATATGGTTCCCTAATTTGGTAACATTTTATTAAAACAACATAAATAGAACCAATATAAATTGGTGACTTGCTGTATATATCTGCACAATATTAAGTAATCCATCTGCACTGTTTGTCCAAGAAACATTTTATGAATACAGTACAGTACTGTAGTGACTAGTCTCACCACCGAGTTTAAGTTTGTTTGCACCACTGTAAGTAGTACTGTATTCCATTGTTACTGTTCTGGTACTTTTGCAAGGACATCATTCCTGTAGACTCCCCAAACCATTCTTATAATATTCCTAACATGAAGGTACCAGGTATAACTGTTTATGGCAAGGAGGGAATTATGTAATACAGTATCTACTAATATCTTAGAAAAATATTAAATTCCAAACATCTATGGTTCTGATCATTTCTGGTAAGAGAGATCCTACCACACACACACTTAGGTATCAAACTTAATACAACTTACATCAGACAGAGAATTTTGTGGACTTCCACTACTAAATATACTAAGCATATTTTCGAACAACTCTGATAAACCCATCGAGGCAGTAGGTGTGGCCATCTTGGAGAGAAGGTTACCAAAATCTAGGTCCTCGTGGTTTTCATCATTACAGGAATCTGGATTTAGTATTTCATAACTGAAAAAGAAAATTATATTTGTGAAATGTTAACATCTTGTTAATGAAGCAGTCAAGAATAATAAATATCTATTTTCTTTTATAAAGCTGTAAAGTACTGTAATTGTATTTATGAATGTACAGTTATACACACATTATATATACTGTACTGTGTATAAATTTTACAGTACTATATAATCTTACCCATTTCTACACCATATGTTAAATGACTTCGAATAAAGACCCAATGTTGGGAGATAACATTAGTACAGTACAGTACTGTATGTACAACTTAAGGCTACAATTTCATGGACTTTTGTTTTCACACTACATGAACACATAAATCTGGTCAACTTACAGAAGCTTGTTATTGACGAGCAGTGGGTCTCGTACCAGCATGCCAGCCATAGGATTGGGTTCAAAGTTAGGTCCAAATAAACCCAAATTTATCACCTAGGAAAGAAAGCCTTTAGTAGTAAGTAACTATATGATAATTTCCTCACATCAGCTTGTTACACTATAAACCCTAAACCTTTGAATTATATAGTAAACACCTACTTCAGAGACAGAAAATGGCTATGATTAAATCCTATCTAGCAATATTTTACTCCTCCATCACTTTAGTGGATCAAGGGCTACAGAAACCAAAGAGAATGGGGGAACTAGCAGAAGAGAATGGAGTAAGACAACTAAAGAAGGTGAAATAAAGGTCAACCACTTGAACACATGGCCTTGCCACGACCAGGGACAAAGAATATTTTCAGGCTGGTCTCAACACGAGTGCCACCCCTGGAGCACAGGTTATCTGAGGTTGAGTAATGAATCTCTCATCTCTCTGGCTTATTTAGATTTATAGTTGAAGCAGTTCTATAAATAAAATACGTTTTTTTCTCTCACACTCTTACAGGCATACACCATCACAGCAGCCTCATGATTCATTCACCAGTATAGAATTAACAAGTTTGATCATTTATAATATTGTCCTTTCACTCACACTTACAAAATCCTTGGTAACTGACCACCTCGTATTAGTACTGTATGTTATAAGAATCAGTCTGGTGGTTACAAATCCTTCTAAGAGTAACTTTTATTAAAATATTAGGATTCTGATATCCACTTTCTACCATCAAAGGTTGTTATCCTTGTACTTCCCACAAGGAAGTAAAGTAATACTCACTCCACAGTAACATGAAGAAATGTACAGTGACAACAAGCTGCTAGTAATACACAAGCCATAAGCACTTTCTCCAATCCTTCCAATAGTTTACCCTAACATTACAAACTGTTTATATAAACAATATTGTCTCACTGTAAAATTCATTGTAAGAAGACAAGTACACTTGATTCAAAAAAGTATATTTACAGAGGGGTCCGATAAATTTCAAAATACTTTGTCCATTGTGTCATATTGTATCACAAAATTATAAAGATAATTTTGGGAGCAAGTGTATATAGTTATAGGAACATATATGTCAGGGGAATGTGATAATTAAGGTGACAAGTTTTTTTTAAAGTAGCATATATATATATATATATATATATATATATATATATATATATATATATATATATATATTGTTACGAACCCCTCCACCGATTGTCTTCATCTACCTACCCAGCACCACGAGCAACGCCATCTAGGGACGAAACACGAGTATGGCTCGTCTTAGTTACCACTCCCGGGTTTCCCTTCTCCATATCCTGGTTGTTGCGTCACTTCCGCCTCAGTCTACTTTGTCAGCTCCAATTCGAGGAGAGGACACTTCACTCTGGGAAGCGACCACAGGATCACCTATCCTGGAAACCTACGGCACAGTGACTATTTACCGTCTTCTACCATACTCAGCCTTGCTCGTCAGCCATCTCAGCTCCTCACTTAAGTATTTGTAATCTTGTATTGCCTCTCCCCCCTCCACATTGCTTCACTATTGTTCTATGTTTTATTACTATGTATATACTGTTCGTGTTTAGGTTAAGTTTGGTTAAGGGTAGTTTATAAGCTGAATATTTTGTTAAGGAATTTATGGTACTTTATTATATACAACGAAAACTCGCATCCTTTGTCTACCCTTTTTTTAGTCCGATTGTCTTTGTTTTTTTTTTGTTGTTACCCGTTGGGATCTGGGTAGACGTATAACTATATTCTAAATCCCCAACTCGTAACAAATGGCGACCGTGACAGGACACGACCTTAAGTACCATATTCCTTCCTCCCTTGTTACTCAGTGTTAATTACCCCTCCCAGTCACTTCTGTTTACAATTGCTTTACGGTGGTTTAAAGTTTCCTTCATATGTGTGTGCATATATTGGTATTACCGTATAGTAAGAGTGACAGACGTAGGATAATAGGTTCCAAGTGTCATAAGGCTTACCTGTTATTACACGTGGCAGTCGTGTGGTAAGTCTTATCGAGTGTAGGGAAGAATCCGGATCTGTTTAATGCCGTACCCTCACTCCAGAGTAGGCTGTTCCATAGTTACTAGTTTAGAGTGAAGTGATATCTTGGGACGCCCCGCTCTACCAGGACCCCATAATTATAAAGCCTCCATTATTGTTCTTCTCATTATCTCATTCAGGGTTGTTAATCCGGATCTTCATATAAATGCCGTAATACGCCCTTCCTCTTTCTAGTATATCAGGGTTGTTAATCCGGATCTTTATATAAATGCCGTAATACGCCCTACCTCTTTCAAGTATATCAGGGTTGTTAATCCGGATCTTTATATAAATGCCGTAATACGCCCTACCTCTTTCAAGTATATCAAGGTTGTTAATCCGGATCTTTATATAAATGCCGTAATACGCCCTACCTCTTTCAAGTATATCAGGGTTGTTAATCCGGATCTTTATATAAATGCCGTAATACGCCCTACCTCTTTCAAGTATATCAGGGTTGTTAATCCGGATCTTTATATTAATGCCGTAATACGCCCTACCTCTTTCAAGTATATCAGGGTTGTTAATCCGGATCTTTATATTAATGCCGTAATACGCCCTACCTCTTTCAAGTCTCTTGTCCTTATCTAAGGATCTTCTCGGAAGAACAATAATCATAAGTGTAATTTCCCTAGGTATAACTTGGTTAGTTTCCGGGACTTTCTGGTTATCCACTGCCGTGATATTTTCTAGGGTTATCCACTTATCTTATCTTTTGACCATTAGTTAATTTATCCTATTTTTATTAACAATGGCCACCTCAGGTTTTGATCTTCAGGATTTTATTGAAAATCCTTCCGTAGCTAAATTACGTGTTAATATCCTGAAGAAAGAATGGAAAGAAATAGCCAACTATTACAATATCCCATTTTCACAGCAACTGACTAAGGAAATGTTAAAAAATCATGTGATTGAAGTGTTGGTTCAACAAGAAGTTTTAAAAGAATCCGCTGTTGACAGATTAACGCCCATGTCCAAGAAACTTCAACCACTATCCACCACCCCTCCTCACTCAGAAGTTGCCTCAGGTCTGGCTAGCCCTCAAGAAGAAACACAACGAATAGGCGCCTTAGAACTAGAACGAGCTAGGTTCGAGTTCCAAATCAAAATGAAAGAACTCGAGTTGGAACAGGCCAAGTTGGAGCAGGAGGAAAAGTTGGAGCAGGCCAAGTTGGACCCTGAAGAAAGGATGGAACAGGCCAAGTTGGAGGCCAAGTTGGAGCATGAGGAAAGGATGGAACAGGCCAAGTTGGTGCAGGCGGTTAAACTGAAAGAACTACAGGTGAGAGAGACAGAAGTCACCTTAACATCGGAGTTTAAATCAAAGGAAGTGGCATTAAAAGAGAAACTCGCTGCTTTTAACCCTGCTACTGCTTCTTCCCTTGTTCCCGGGTTTGATGAATCCGATATGGACGGGTCATTTAGGACTTTTGAGAAAATAGCCGCGAAGAATGAGTGGCCAAAGGACCAGTGGGTGTCAGTGTTAGTTCCTAAATTATATGGTAAGGCTCGTAGAGTTTATAACTGTTTAGACCAGACTGATGACTATGATAACGTAAAAAAGAATATCCTCACCTCTTATGCTATCACGCCAGATGGATACCGGCAGAAGTTTCGTAAACTAACCAAACCATTTTCACACACATTTGTTGAGTTTGCTCAAGAAAAGCTTAGGTTTTTTAAGAAGTGGTTAGAGGCTACAGAGACCTCCACATTTCAGGATTTGTTAAATTTGGTAGTCCTGGAGGAGTGGAAAAGCAAGATTCC
Organism: Homarus gammarus; assembly: GCA_958450375.1. NCBI lineage: Eukaryota > Metazoa > Arthropoda > Malacostraca > Decapoda > Nephropidae > Homarus > Homarus gammarus. The sequence goes on from CAUDMG010000281.1 coordinate 1,121,011, forward strand.
ATTTCACATCTTGAAGCATGTGGAGGAGCGTGGAGAGGTTAATTTAGGGCGTGCTGCTGAGCTGGCTGATGCGTATGCTTTGTTGGTGGAGTCACTGGGCAGTAGAGAACGTGGTACTTCCCGACTTGTTAGGTCTTCCTCTGATGATAACCTTGGGGGCGTGAGTGGTAGGTCGAAAGGTCCCACACCTACTCCCCCCGATGCAACCAAGCTTACTTGTTCTTACTGTAAAAACCCAGGCCATACGATCCAGAATTGTAAACACCCAAAGTGTCGAATTGCTAAAAGTAGTTCCCTGGATCCCAAATCCAAACCAATAGCAAATGCCAATGTGGAAAGGCCCCATCAGGATCTCTTCTCTTCATTCACCTATGAGGGAAAAATTTCAATCATAGAAGGGTCTCGTTCTTTCCCTATTCGTATACTACGTGATACGGGCGCAGCACAATCTATCCTCCTGTTTAACGTCATTCCTGATATATCTACCGCATTTACAAATGAGAGTGTTCTAATTTCAGATCTCTCGTCCCATTCTTCCTATCCTTTAGCTAAAGTGCACCTCCAATGTCCCTTGATTACTGGGGAAGTGCAAATAGCCATAAGGAAAGACCCAATGCCTGTGTGTGGCATTCATTTATTATTGGGTAATGACTTGGTAGGAGATCTAGTGGTTCCTAACATAAAGACAGTCGACTCTCCCTTACCTGTCAACTCCACCACTGACCTTAAAGAAACTATTCCTCATCTTTTCCCATCTTGTGCTGTCACCCGGTCGCAGAGTGTGCGAAATGGGCCCTCTTCACCTGAAACCACCTCCAATATCTTACTACCCACAGAAAATGTGTACAATAAGACCCTTAGTAAGGAGGAGCTCGTTTCAGCCCAACAATCTGATCCTTCTGTGTTCAAACAGGTGATGAAAGACCTCAGTGTGGACCATTGTACATCTTCGGCTTACCACCCACCGTCCCAAGGTTGCTTGGAACGGTTCCATCAAAACTTTCAAATCAATGCTAATAAACTATCTCCTCTCAACTATATAGTCCATACTCCTGATCGCAGAAAAGATTCACAACTTGTTCACATTAATCTCATGAAACTTTACCATTCCAGGCAGTCAGAGGAAGACATCCCCGAGGCTGTAAGCCTACCTGTATTGCATACGGTTTTGTCAGGGCCGGAGACAGATGACATGGACCTATTGGAGAATTTAGACTTCCCTCTACCTAAAGAGAACCCTGCTAACAGTCACATACTCAACAATTTGGATGAGTATTTTTCTGTTCTGAATCCATCTCAAGCAAAAGATCTCACTAAGTTATTATCAACATTTCCTAAAGTCACGTCAGACCTCCCAGGGTTTTGCAATATACTTAAACATGATATTAAACTAATCTCAGGTGATGTACAACCCATTAGGCAATCAGCATATCGTCTAAGTCCACAAAAAAAATCGATTATGAAAAAGGAGGTAGATTTTTTGTTAAAGCATAACTTAGCTGAGCCTAGTACCTCCCCCTGGGCTTCACCTTGCCTTCTCATTCCAAAACCCGATGGCACCTTTCGTTTCTGTACAGATTATCGTAAAGTGAACCAGGTCACTGTCTCTGACTCCTACCCTTTACCTTTGATTGAAGATATAATAGACAGCATAGGCTGTGCCCAATTTATCAGTACCATAGACCTGTTGAAAGGATATTATCAAGTAGGACTCACGGATAGGGCAAAAATAATCTCGGCATTTATAACTCCATTTGGTCTTTTTCAATATTTAGTTATGGCGTTTGGCTTTTCTAATGCTCCGGCCACATTCCAGAGGGCCATAAACTACCTTATTCAAGACCTAGGTGGGACGTTCGCCTACCTGGATGACCTGGTGGTGGTGTCGGACAGCTGGGACGAACATCTGGTGCGTTTGGAGATACTGTTTGCACGACTGCAAGAGACTGGATTCACCATAAACCTGGCTAAATCTGCTTTTGGCCGGGCCTCGGTGACTTACCTGGGACATATCGTTGGGCATGGTATGGTGAGACCCAAGGACGCAAACGTTGAAGCCATCTTGTCCTTCCCCACTCCAAGGACGAGGAAGGAACTCATGCGCTTCCTGGGGATGTGCGGCTACTACCGTCGGTTCTGCAGTAACTTCTCCAGCGTGGCCGGACCCCTCACAGACCTTACCAGTTCTGCGGTCCCTTACATCTGGAACCAGAAGTGCGACCAGTCTTTCCACCGCCTCAAAGCCTTCCTTGCCTGTAAGCCTGTAGTCCACCCCCCTGACTACACCTTGCCCTTCCATCTGCAAATCGACGCTAGTGGTGTCGGAGTGGGGGCTGTGCTCCTACAACCCGACCCAACCACTGATGTCCTTCACCCTGTGGCATATTACTCCGCCAAGTTGAAAAAACATCAGACCAACTACTCGACCATAGAGAAGGAGGCCCTGGCTCTGGTGTTGGCAATAAAGAAGTTTGAATGTTACCTCCAGTCTTGCCCACAAACAACCCTGGTCTTCACCGACCATAACCCACTCACGTTCATCCAAACCAACAAGACCTCCAACCAGCGAATCCTCCGCTGGGCTCTCCTCACCCAGCCGTATAATCTACAAGTCCGGCACATAAAGGGGGTGGAAAACCTGATTGCAGACTCCTTATCCCGAGCTCCAGTGGAAATGTAGCAGCTACTCTCCAGACGCACCAGGTGATCACCTCCTTCGCGCCCGCGCTACGAAGGTCTTTGGAGGGGGGGTGTGTTACGAACCCCTCCACCGATTGTCTTCATCTACCTACCCAGCACCACGAGCAACGCCATCTAGGGACGAAACACGAGTATGGCTCGTCTTAGTTACCACTCCCGGGTTTCCCTTCTCCATATCCTGGTTGTTGCGTCACTTCCGCCTCAGTCTACTTTGTCAGCTCCAATTCGAGGAGAGGACACACTTCACTCTGGGAAGCGACCACAGGATCACCTATCCTGGAAACCTACGGCACAGTGACTATTTACCGTCTTCTACCATACTCAGCCTTGCTCGTCAGCCATCTCAGCTCCTCACTTAAGTATTTGTAATCTTGTATTGCCTCTCCCCCCTCCACATTGCTTCACTATTGTTCTATGTTTTATTACTATGTATATACTGTTCGTGTTTAGGTTAAGTTTGGTTAAGGGTAGTTTATAAGCTGAATATTTTGTTAAGGAATTTATGGTACTTTATTATATACAACGAAAACTCGCATCCTTTGTCTACCCTTTTTTTAGTCCGATTGTCTTTGTTTTTTTTTGTTGTTACCTGTTGGGATCTGGGTAGACGTATAACTATATTCTAAATCCCCAACTCGTAACAAAATATATATATATATATATATATGTATATATATATATATATATATATATATATATATATATATATATATATATATATATATATATATATATATATATATTATATATATATATATATATATATTATATATATATATATATATATATATATATATATATATATATATATTATATATATATATATATATATATATTATATATATATATATATATATATATATATATATATATATATATATATATATATATATATATATATATATATATATATATATATATATATATAATATATATATATATATATATATATATATATATATATATATATATATATATATATATATATATATATATATATATATATATATATATATATATATATATATATATATATATATAATTGCCTTAACATCACTGCACTAATACTTAAACTTATATTCCTGTTTTCAAATGGTTTATTCATAGAACATCCATAACTTCAACTGTTCTTTTCTAAATACTGAATTATATTATAAAAACAACAGTATCTTTGACAGTTAATTCTAGCTTACCTTGGCTCTGAGCCACAGTTTGTGTCTCCACATGAGTTGATCTCTTGTTATCTGCCAGCCTGCTCGACAAGTAAGTGCCATGGCCCGGGTATCTCGCAGGCTCAGGTGAGAGATCACTTCCAAGCATATTGGGGACTGTTGACATCAAATGGATTTAGTAATGGTTGATGGTTGTACCCAAAATGGGTTAGCCAAGTTAATTGATCCCTGGCTAACACAACCTGGGGTGGTTTGAATACCATGAAGCCCACCAATGTGGGAATGGTATTGCAAGAGCTGCCTGGGTTCAGGGCATATGCCAGATGGATAAATCAGAGAGTAGAGGAAGGTTTAGCAATAAAGCCAGAAGTGTAAAATATTATCGAAACATGAAATTAAGTTTAAATGACTCTAATGCTTTGTTTAAATTGGTTCTAAGAAACAGTACAGTATCAAGATGATCCACCACAAACGTATACCCACAAAGGGGAGTGAGATGAACTTTCTTGACACTAGGTTACCATAAGTAAGGGCTGGCCTGTTGGTTTGCATGTACAGTAATGTACTGTATTCCTTGATTTACAAAAGAGATCTGTTCCTGAAAAACTAGTAGTAAATTGATTTTCATATATCAAAAACTTAACATCCAGACTCCCATTTTAAAAGCCAAAATACATTCACAAAAAAATCTTAAAAATAAAAACATTTTTAAGGAAAAGATGGTGTGTATAATAATGATTAAAAGCCAATAAGAAACACTTTTAAATCTAAAATCTAAAATAATTTTCTAGTCCAGTATTACAGTACATATTCATTTTTCATATATTATATGAGAGTAAATGAGAAATTGGACAGTCAAGCAACTGGCTTAGAACATGGGGGAGACACGTCTACAGTAATGTCTATGTTAGCTGGAATCCCTCAAACCCGGAACTCTCTGATAACAGCAATTGAAATTTTCTCAGAAAATTGTTCCCAAAGTCGGAATTTTCCGGCTTTGGGAACGATTTTCCGAGGGGCCCATTAGCCCCCCCCCCCCCCCCCCAAAAATAAATTCCTGATACCCAGAAAATTCCGGGGATGGGGAATTTGTTTTCCGGGTTTGAGAGATGAAAATTGGCGGCATTTTCCGGAAATTCTGAGAAAATTTTTCCGTTACCCGGAAAATTCCGGGGATGAGGGATTTTTTTCCGGTTTTGAGAGAGTCGTCTCGTTACCAGGCAATCTCTCATTCCCGGAAGTGCTCTGCACCAATTGTTCCAGCTAACGGAGATGTCACTGTACGTACTGTACTTGTCTTCAGTGAGTTTGAGGAATTAGTTACTGGTATTGTAAAGTGTAAATGGTGATTGTATGAGAAAGATGACACACTGAAAGTTTATTTGTAAACTTAAAAACCTTACTAGTGTTCAAGAATAATGAAATACAGTGTACCAGAGTGAAGTAAGGAAGCCTAATGATAGTTATAAAAAGAGCATATTGTCATTATTACCATATTTTAGTACAGTACTTATAAGAAGCACTTACCGTATATTTCAGCAGGGAATATTTAGGAAAAAACTCTTCAGTGTATTTATATCCTGAAGCCACAGTTTTCTTAAAATGAGGGTAAAATCAAATTCAAAGTACAGTACAGAAGGGTCAGGATATATCGTGACTTTATATAACGATTTTTTTATATCGCGGCTACCAAAATTATCGAAATTTTCTTATACATAGCGATAAATTTTTTTATTTCGCGAGAGAAATCGGGCAGGAAATACTTCAAATGTACCGCCATGGCAAACAAATGCATTATTTACTCACCAGAGGCGCCATCGTGGCTGCTCACTCACGCTCGCCCGCTCAGTCTTTTTGAATGAGTGACGAGAAAGCAGCCGACTCCTGCAGATTACGACTTCTTAGGTGAGTGTAAATGGGTTGCTAGTGACGTGAAAAGTGAAGTGAGGATAATGGAAAAGATTTAATACTGTAACTAATATTTTTGGTGTTCATTTATGTAGGTGTGGGATTGTCAAGTGGCAGTGTGGATTCTGCTGCCGAGTCTGGTGTTCCCAGGATAGTGCGTCAGCTGCCGAGTCTGGTGTTCCTCGATACTAAAACAGCCTGTTGTTCCCTAGTCTAGTGCTTATTGGTGCTTTAGTTAGTAAGAAAATGAACTCGTTAAGTCAAGCTTAGTCACTTTTATTGGCCTCCAGAACCTAACCCTATTTTCCCCATTGATTACATGAAATTACATGTATATATATCACGATTTAGTATATAGCGAACATCCTTGGACCCTATCTCGCGATATATCCCGACCCTACTGTATGCCTGGATAATTTGCATATTTTTATTTCAGTCTTCTATTATTTGCGGATGACACCCTGGATGTACCCAACAATGTCTAAGGGTAGTTTAAAGTTGCTGGCATTTTCGAGGCCAGAACAGGGAGCCATTCGTCCTAGAGACAGTAATTTCCTTTACCTGTATTGTATATACTGTACGTGTAGAGACACACACACACACACATATATATATACAATACGTACAAGTAAAAGAAATAATTGTCCCAAGGGAATACAGTATACATCTCTTTGTACACAGGTAAAACTGTAACCCCCCCCCCCCCCCCAGCAAATGTTATTTGCGGCCATTTTGAGAACCTAACCCCCGCGAATTTGAAAGGCATGCTGTTGGTGGTACAGCGGTAACACACACAACTCTCATCAATATGTCAAGGGTTCGAGCCTCGGCCCGGACACACGTGAGAAGGGTGTTATCCAGTGTGACCCTACCAAGCACCACAGGTTTCCCAGTCCCTGGTTTCCTCCTGTACTAACACTGGATAAACCGCCCAAACAGCTAGTATGTTTATAAGTGGCAAATATGATTAAAAAATAAAATAAAAATAAAAAGTAGTACTCACTCAGCTGTTGTTATAACTATTACTTGCCACTCAGCCTATCAAATTTGACCAACTAATGAAGATTAAAAGAAAAATGACCAAGTGAACTACAAAATTTTCTTTATTGAATGTTTAATTATTAAACATTAGCATAGAAATTTGATAAAGTAAAATATTTATTCAAATAGAAAGAAATAATGAAAATAAATATATATTTTTTATTTACCGCTTGGATAAAATTGGCAGCATTAACCTACTCATAGAAATTAAACTTAATATTTTAATACTCCTAGTTTTCATAAGCTTCCAATTATCTGCAATCTTTTAAAGAACTAAATGATCAGTTATATTATTTTCATGAGCAGAAGATTACACAACCATTTTTCTGAGGTTCTGTTTCGCAGGGATGTTTTCAAAAGCTTAAGCCTGCTAAAAGACCTTTCACTGTTACATACTGAAGGTGGTGCTGTCATGAATAGCCTGAAAACTTTTGCCAATGATGAAATAAATGATACCTTCTATGAGCATTCAGTGCACACTTTACAGCTGAGCGAATGTTTGTTCTACATGAGGATGCTGCTTCACATAATCAGAAAAATTAATGTTGAACATTTCTAATTCAACTTGGAAAGATTAGTGTCAGGTATTTCAGATGGATAGGTTTCTGACAGATTTTTCATGGCTTCAATAAAGCCTTCCGAGTCGTAGTCTGCAACATTAGGGTCAAGAACCTCTGCAAAATATTTGAATGAAGATTTCAGATTTTCACATTTTTAAGTCAAACAGAAATCATCATATCTAAAACTACATTCATTTCCTTACAATAATAGGAATACAAATTATACTGAGCACAAGAGTTTGGATTATCATAAAAAAAATTGGGGGGGGGGGGGCTGTTTCCTTTGACGGTGAACTCTCATTAACTCTTCTTCTCCAACAACATCAATATTTTTTGCAAATTATAAGGTGGTAGACAGCTATCAAACCGGGAGGTACTACTGCCTGGGAAGATATTGAAGCAAAATGTGTTGTCTAATGGTAGACCCTGCTGCCTTATGGCACCACAAAATTTTTTACCAAGTCCCAGGTTGCTGATCTGACTTTCTGCTATATTTACACACAATTGCAGGGTCTCAATTGTTTCTCTTACTTTGACAACACAACATACATATATTTCTCACTTTTGATTTTGTTATTATATTATTTTTATGGCTCTTTATTATTATTATTATTATTATTTATATTTTAATTAATTTACTATTGGTATTATTATTAATTTCTTTATTATAATTGTTATTTATTTTTTATTGATTTTCATTAATTTTATTACCTGTATTATTATTATTTTATTATATTCCCCCCCCCCCCCCCAATGCCTTGATGTGGGTCATTATAAAATGACCTGCGCCCAGGTAGGCTAATGGCCAATAAAAAAAAAAAAAATATATATAATATATATATATATATATATATATATATATATATATATATATATATATATATATATATATAAATATATGCTGATAACCACAAGGAAAGAAGAAAACACGAAGTTCCGGAATTCATTGATGAGGAATACAAATATATATATAATATTGGCTCAAACCTTAAATACCCTAGATCTTTCATAGACAAATGCCTAAACATTACTAAGAAAACTTTTTATAGAACTGATCCCAAGCCCACCCATGACCATAAGAATATCTTAATATTAACATTTCACAAAAATTTCTCACACATTCCTTCACAACTAAAAACCTGGAACGTCAATGTGGCATTTAAAAACCTCATGCACTGTTAAACAAATGTTAATAAAGAACTCCCCCAACAACACAATTGGTTGCATTTATAAAGTTCCTTGCAAGGAATGTAATATGTTTTACTTAGGCCAGACAGGTAAAGATCTTGCAACTAGAATTAAACAACACAAATACAGTGTTGGATAGGCCAGAAATCCAATGCTCTGTTTGTTCATTTGAGGGATAACAAGCATTGCATTGACTGGGATAATGCCTCCTCAATATTACCATGTAATTCAATTGATAGTAGGAACATCATAGAATCTAGTCTTATTAAACATACCGAAGCATTCAACATGAATTTGAGTAACGGCATGTACAAGCTGGACAATTTTGTAACCAGGTGAGAAGGCTGGGTCACCTGACCATCTGACCTGACCACCAACCATTGTGTGCTATTTAAAGATTAGTAGGGTCATTACCTAATACCTGACCATTGTGGACCTGGTCTCACCCTCCTCTGTATATATACACCTTGGTTTGTATTTCTCTCTCTAGTCTGTACTCACCCCTGAAGATGTGAATTACACGAAACCGCTTGGGAACTTCGTGTTTTCTTCTTTCCTTGTGGTTATCAGCATATACCTAGATCACGCGCACCTACAGTGATTTACTTGCATACAGTATATTCTGTTTTCAACAGAATGGTTATCATGTAGATCATATTATATAAATAAAAATGGATTTTCATATAAAATTTATTTTTCACATGTATGGAAATTCATGGGACACCCTGTATATCAATCACATGTTTCTGAGCCTCATCATCACTACGTATTGAGTGAAGTATTTTCAGTATACTTTTCATAAGAGATAAGAGCTCCAGAAACCTCTAAATCCTCAGTTAGCAACACATCTACCATGTATTTAGTTTTGTACACAGTAATATATTTCATGAACATCAAAACAACAATAAAATCAAGTCTTAGTTTTGTAGAGGAAACCATTAGCTTTTGTCCTTGCTTCTGAATCATATTTCTAATGTCCTGGTATGCCATCTTGTTTTTGACAGATTTTTTTAATTACAATTCTCCTTCAACGTGTGCCAACTTTTCCTTAAGAGCTGCATGACGACTGGTACTACTGCTAAAAAATTTATTCCAGTACATCATAAACAATATATGTGTACAGTAATTAGTTCACTTGCATTGCAGCCATGATCACTAACTAAATTAGACCCACGAGGTAGACGGGGGATGTAAGTGACTGGTCTCTCAAGCATATCAGATAATTTCTTTTGAGCACCATTGTACTTTCCAGACATTGTTGCTGCACTATCATAGGTTTGAAACCTAATGGTATGTGTGTCAATTTTACTTTCTGAAACAGCTTTTCATAGTTCACTAATTCACCTTCATATTTCTTTATTTCTTTCTTTATCTTACATCTGGCATAATCAAAACCATTCAAAACACGATCCACTGTGTTACTGCTTGCTCTTGCTACCAGTGTGTGTGTGTGTAATAATAATAATAATAATAATAATAATAATAATAATAATTAACGGTTTATTGAAAAATTTCTGCAGCCCAAAGGCTGAAAATATACATTAGACAAAAATGACTTATTACATACAAAGACATGGGGTGGGTGGGTTGTTCAACAAAAGCTTTCATTACTAAAAGGAGAAGAAACATGAATTGGACATACAAATTATTATAGTTTGCAGTTGATGGTCCGGGCTGGTCTCTTGCCATACTGTGTGAGGTCACGTAGACCACGTGGTGTAGTGACTCGTCCTTAGGTGTTGATATGAAGGACCTCATGGGGTCATAGAGGCACTGGGTGGTGTGGTGTGGTGTTCACGTGGTGCAGTATCTCAATCGTAGGTGTTAATATGAAGGACCTCACGTGGTCATGGAGACACCGGGCGGTGTGGTGTCACAGTACCTCACTCTCTCTGCTGGGTGGTGTTGCGTTATCCCATAGTCAGGTGTAAAGCCGACCCACTGTTGTTCCCAGGGATTAACACCGCCTAGTTCCCAGGGGTGCTTATCTCTCTGGTGGGTCACGGCTCTCACTGGTACTGTCTAGTGCTGTATTCACTGGCTTAAACACTGTTCAACACTGATCCCACTTTTTTCCGAAACGAAATTGTCACTTTTGATTATGTTGATATCCCGGTGGTGAAGATGGGTCAGGGAGAGGGACTTGGGGAATGGGGCCGAACATGGCCAAGGGAGTCTCGACCCTCCGGTGGTTAAGGATGTAGTGTGTGTGTGTCCTTTCTTGACCATCTCCCTGAATTTTTTAGATCATTGTGACCAACTTCTGGCAACTTTACCAACTCGAGACCAATCATGGGGGGTGCCCCCCCCCCCCCAAGTCAGGCCATCCCGGCAAATACTGTACAAAGGTTTTTTTTTCTAGTAGTAGATAGTTTCATATTGTTTATAAATACTGTACGGTATAATTATTATCAACTTCCACACAAGATACAATATATTGGTACCGGGGGTATATCTTTTATGATAATTTATATTTACTTTACAGTACAGTTCATCTGACTGTGTGATAATATTCATGGAAAAAAGATCCCTGATGGAAATAAGCTTTAACTTTTTTCCCTGGCCTTTATTTGCTTGAAACAACTCCATTAACATCACTTGTATACCTGCATCATCTATGTCGCTACAGTACATGCTGAACCAGTGTGAACTTGTATGATGGTTTTACCGAATAAATATCCATTTATAAGTTATAAAATTTATTTCTTACAGCCTTGTCTTTCATTGTTCCCAAAATGGTGAAGTAAATTAAAATACAGTACAGTACAGTAAACCTTTGTTATTCGCAGGGGTTTGGTTCCAAGGAATGGCATGAATAGGCAAAACTGCGAATAGCAACTTATACTACCTTAGAGCACTGCTGTATACCAACCAGCTGCGACAGCACTCATACCCTCTTTTAACTTGTCTAATAATAAAGCTTCCTTTGTCAGGGTCATCACTGACTTCTGCCTTTTACATTTCACTCCACTAGCATCACTAGCACTGACACTAGGCAGTCTTTTAGGGGCCATTTCATACAGAAACACTAAAATTTTAAGAATACAACACAAGATGCTGCGTGGGGTGACTTCTTGTGCTGTGGGAAAAGACTCACAAGCTTGCCACCATCTGCTTACCACGAATCGTTGAAATTGCGAATCGCAAACTCGCGAATGGCAAGGGTCTACTGTACTGTAGTACTCTTTTGGCCTATGTACTAACACCGAGTTGTGATGTTGATGCACCTCATGACAACAAAATATTACATAACCAGTGGTGAAATAATATGACAGAACATAATTAGAGCCAATAAGACAGAACATAATTAGAGCCAGGTATTTAGGATTTAATCCATTAATTCCTGATAACCTACAAGAAATATTTCCTCTAAGAGGCCATGTATCTTATCAGCGACACAATATCAATATCCAAGGTCAACTGCAAGTAACTACATCTTATATGATACATACTGTACATATATTTTAGCAAAATAATCATACATGTTTGTACCAGTACAGCTATCTAAACAATAGTAAATAGTTAATGGTAGTTCAATCAACCAAAAACAGTCCAAGAAAGCCATTAAAAGATAATTTTATTGAGAGTTTTGACAATATTTAAACAGGGAACATTACAGAAGATACCTGAAATATCTAACATTTCAATGTTGTTATAAGCCAGACATGAATCTGGTTATCCAGATTGTCACCCCCCTCCTCCTCCTCCCCTCGTGTCATACAAACAAACAATAGGTACCGGTATTTACCGGTCCGACTAATTACCCAAATGTAGCCGCAATGTAGTCAAATAATGGTCATACATGAATAATGAAGTCAAATAATGGTCCTACATGAATAAATCGGACTGCCAATCACTTCTCGACTAGTATTTGGTGTCACTAAGTCACAAAAAATTGGTAAACTTAATTTAATTTGAGTTGTGTTAGGTTAGGTTAGGCTAGATACAGGCACTCGATCTATTAACTCAGATTAAATTAAATTTACCAATTTTTTGTGACTTCGTGACACCAAATACTAGTCAAGAAGTGATTGGTAGTCCGATTTATTCTTGTAGGACCATCATTTGACTTCATTGCGACTACATTTGGGTAATTACTCGCTCCCTCGGTACATGCACGCGATCTATTAACTCAGATTAAATTACGTTTTCCAAATTTTTTGTGACTTAGTGACACCAAATACTAGTCGAGAAGTGGTTGGCAGTCTGATTTATTCATGTCAGACCATTATTTGACTTCATTTGGGTACATTTGAGTAATTAGTCAGACCCATATTTACTGGTACAGTGATGGCGTATGATCTTCTGCCTATTCAAAGGCATCACACTCAATACAAATGTGCCACATAAGAGAAACAAAATGCTTTTGCTTCTACTAACAATTACTGTGCAGGTACAGAACACGTTTTACTTCTCATGTATCATGTTTTGACTGTGATCTCATTTTGCAAAGACTAGTCAAACTACCAGTGGTTCTGTTGTTTATTTACCGGGTGACTACAAATGATCTTAAGGATTTTAAACATTTATTATGAACAAACTAACATACTGTATCTACATTGAAGGGCAAGATATACAGTACTTCATTTGGTGAAGAGGATAAAAGTAACAGACATGACCGATCGCCCAAGCGCTAACAAGCCGATCAGTGGTGAAGAGGATAAAAGTAAAAGTAAACTAATTAAGATTTTGGTTAATATTTAGAAGTTGCCAGCACCTAATTGACTTTTGAAAGTAGTTTTTTTACAGAGTAAATCATCGTGTTAGATACAAATATAACACCAGTGAACAGCTAGGAGTCAGTACATCGCTTCCGCTCAGAGTGTAAAGAATAAAACTAGCTTAACAACTGAAGAAAATTGTTGTGCAAGTACTGTGGAATTGTTGTGATTAATATGAAGTGAAAAGACTAGGGAATTGTATACTACTAGTGTGCTGACTAAATATTCCAGTGTGGAGTCAAGATGTGAAGATGTTACCCTGTTAACAGTGTTGCAAATAATTAGTGATCATTCCAGCAGACTACAGTGCTCAAGTGTGTTTCTGTGACCTGGTGGAAAGATACGTGTTCAAAATCTTACCCGTCCTCTGGCGTGCCGGCACCTGAGAGGACGGCACCGTACAGGACGGTCCATCTTGTATATAGGTCAGGGGGTGGTCTGACTAACTCGGACGCGCACAGCGTGTCTAAACCGTTTGTGAACTGCAGGTCACGCGCACAGCTTGTAGTCTATTCAAACATCTTCGTAACGAGATTGTCAAGTGTGCTGAATATAATCCCATAAATAATTAAGTACAATACAGTACGTCACGTGATTGTCAAAGGTAAATGGCCTGGCATAATCCATTGCCTGGAACGGCACCAGACAGTCAGTACCGGGCTAAGTAAGACCTCGACAGTCGGCACTTCACAGGACGTCACGTGACAGCCAACTATCTGACCTGGTATGAGACGGACTGTACCGGGGCCAAGTAAGATGAAGGCGCTTCACAGGACGTCACGTGACTGCGTGTGGCCCAGCACCTTACGGGCAGTATAGTAAGACTTTAACAGAGGGGACTTCACTGGACGTCACGTGACTGCATACGCAACAGTATATTATGAAAAAAACAAACAAACAATAACTGATTTCTGTTCAAAGATCAGTCAGCCATGGCTTTACGCATCATTTTCCCTGGTAATAGTATGTCATAATTAAAGCGGTTTTGTTATAAAGCGGTTTGTTTATACGAACATTAAAACTATTATGTATGTAAACTGATTATGTATATGGATTTCATGCATGGTAAGTCTTGAAATGTTTAAGATCGATATTATATGTAGGCCTACATATAGTCCTAGGCTTACTATTGTAAATCGCGCCATTAAATAGGATTCAGATAAAAAACATAACATAATTAGATACAACGCATCGGCGACTATTGCCGGTCGGAACTCACGTCGAGGCTAAGAAAGATTTTCCCTCAGGGCGCCTCATTGGAGGACGTCACGTGATCGCATTGCAGAGTCCGGCCAGTCGAGCCAGAAGACAAAGGCGGCGCTTCACAGGACGTCACGTGACTGCGTGTGGCCCAACACCCGACGGGCAGTATATTATGAAAAAAAAACACCAAGAACTGATTTCTGTTAAAAAAACATTTGGTAAAGGCCTATTATATATGCATCAGTTTTACTTAGGGCGTGACTTGTGAGTGCGGTAGCTCATTGATGTCCTGGCATCCCGCAGACCGTCCTCTCAGGTGCCGTGATCCCTGGTAAGGTTTTGACCCCTGTTGGGTGGAAATCTACCTGCCTGTTGTCTGTACTGTACACTGATACCAATCGTCGGAAAATTACCGGAGACTGGCTGGGTAATTCGACAACACTTGTGAGATATCTAACGTTTTTGTACATATGACCCTAGTCGCTGGTAACCAGTGGTGGAAGCTGGATAAGCGGTGAAAGGGAGGAGGCTCGTAACAATACATCCCTGTCATAAATATTAACTCACTGGCAGGTCGAAAAAGCTGAATGCGTTTTCTTCTCTAGGTTTGGCCTCTATCTGTGTATAGTAGTCGTCCTCAGATATAATGTCTACACTGGAAGCTCTCTTGTACACGACGACGGACCTCATCCTTGGTATACACACACAGAATATTGTGAATGGTTGAGGCGTTGTGACTGAGTGACGTTGGTGGTCCTGTGTTGTTACACCACCCAGCTGATGATACAACCCTCTCTCCTGAACACCGAAAAACACAGTAAAGTGAGTAATATAGTTTAATGAGATGTGATGAATAAATTATATCGTTTTTTTGTTTAAATTGTACACTTCTTACTCGTGGACATTATTCAGAGTTTCATATTAAAGTTTAGTATTTCAGCTATAAACATAAAGATAGAAAAGCTAATTAGTTGTAACATAATAATCTGGAATTAATTTTGTGCTGAATATTGCTTCTATTCCACTTTATAGAACGAAAATATGGAACTTTTATGTGAAATGTCAAATTATGTGCACAATTACAAGTTTGTCCTTAAATTATGAGCAGTGGTTTTAATCGAAGACTTATTTCTTTAGATTAGTTTGTTTTATTAGTTTTCGAGTTTTAGTTCCCAAATACGTCAGGGAGGCCACGTTTACAACGTTCATATTTTTGTCATCTTCTTTATTTTATTATTTGTAGCTGTCAAGTTAATTACTTTTTTTGCTAATGTATATGAAACAAGTACTTAATACGGATTTTATTTTAAAATAAACGATATTAAAGGCATAGTGAATGTAAGCATTTGTCATTGAAAATTGTAAAAATGCCTTCGTGTTGAATGAAGAAACGAAATATCTATGAGAAATATAATACAATGTAAATCTACTTTTGAACTTTAATATCACAAAAGGCCTTGAAGTAATATAAGTTGAATTGAACAGCTGATGAAATCAATAAATATGTTGATGAATTTGAAGGGTGAGGTTTTCCCGCTGCGATGTTGGTGACGTCACAGCTGAGCAGTGTGGGTATAGTCCTTCTCGTCCAGCCTCGACATGGTGAGTGTTGTGCCGCCCTCAGCCTGATTAAATTGTGTGTTAAAAGCCTCACCTTGGACTTAGTTCTGAGGATTTACGTCAACACACAACAGAATTTATGGTATACAATTGATAGAAGTTGAGATATAGTAGTTTTAGTTTGAAGTAAAACCAAGATCTAGAGTGTAAGGTGACGAACGTGGTGTTGTTGTGGATCACATGGCCAACCGTGTGTACTGTGCAGGCTGCCGTGGATACAACTCTAGTCTTTTCTGTGTTATTTAGGTTTTGATAGTTGAGCCAGGTATCACAGAATCTGAATCTCCTCTTGGGTTATCGGTTCATGTAAAAAAAAAAACATTGGATTAGTACAGGGTAATACTATTTCTGTTGGTCGCCAACACCGGAGGTGTGTATGAGGAATCTTGTACCTTAGGAGGTGAAGAAGACTGTTGCTTTGTTTCTTGATTTGAGTTAAGGATGTTCCCTCCGGGGAGGGGACCACACCACTGCTTTATATATATATATATATATATATATATATATATATATATATATATATATATTATATATATATATATAATTAGATAATTTTCATGTGAAGGAGCTGACCTTAGCATCTTGGAATCGATAATGCTTTGTTCTATGGAGTTTTCACAATATTTTTGTTTAAAATACATAGAAATCACATGTGGCTGGAGAGCAAGGAAATTATACCTATGGAAATACTGCAGTCTTAGTCTTTAACACAGGTAAAATCACAAATGCCATAGTTTACACAATTGGCAAGTCTGGGAACTTCCTGAATTATCAGACATTGCTACATGGTGTTCATTTATAAAATCGATTTAATTAAGCTACTTCATCTAAACATGATTTCGACTAGGTAGGTTGGGTTTATTTTATAAATAATGGGGAATTTTTGACTGGTCTGCGGCCGAATTTTCATAGAAAATGAATTTGAATTGTAGTGCATATTTTGCCGTGATCAGCTAAGTTCCTACTAACACTTTTTTTTACCGTAAGTGCTCTGATTGGTTAATTGTCCAACACAGGCGAACAACTCGAGAACAGTGTGACTTGACTGGTGGTATTTGTCATTTATTGTGCCGTGAGTCGATAGTTTGTAGCTATAAATGGGGTGTGCCCATTTCGTCACCTTTTCAAGGTCAATACATTCCAGAAAATAATTACATAATTAATGCATCAATATGTACACGAAAATTAAATTTGTCAAAATATCTGTTGCTTGGGATAGAAAATAATCAAAACACCTAGTTTACAAAATTTTATTGCTAAATATTGCCTCGGCATAACAATACATGCATTAGATCGTGCAAATATCTCGCTAAGTTCCATTTACATTTAAGGTTGAGCTATTCTTAATTAACATATTAGTAATGGTTGAGTCATACTTAAGAACATTAATGTTTAATAACTTTCTATTAACACTTCCGTTGCAAATGGATAATAACAAGATGGTAAATTCACGTAGGAAATTAATGTAAATATGCAGTCTCCGGGTGTCGTCTGTTTTCTTACAACATAAAAACGTAAGAATGGAGGAAACTGCAGTGGGCCTATTGGCCCATACTGGGCAGTCCCATTTACACCCAACCCCAATTGCTCATATATCCATCCAACCTATGTTTGAAGCTATCCAGCGTATTCGAGTTAATGATGATATTTGGTAACTTGTTCCACTCGTCCACTACTCTATTTCCAAACCAATGTTTAACTATTTCGCACCTAAATCTAAATTTGTCTAATTTAAAATAATTGTTGCGAGTTCACTCCATGGGTTAAGTTTGATTTAGTTTTGATCTTGTGTAGGGGTGTGTTTGTATGTGTATTTAAGCATTTATGCGAGTTGTATGCGTGTATGTATGTGAGTTGTGCGTGTGTATGTATGTGTGTGTTAAAACTTCCGGCCGGAACACCAGCAGTGACTCCAACACACCCGGAAGTTCTCGTGGTCCTCAAACTTTCGTGATAAAGATACGCGGTGTCTGAATAATATTACCAGCTTTATAAGTTAGCTCTAAAGTTACGTACTGGGATGTGTTTTACTCGTCCAAAAATCGAAGCATAATAGAAACTCCACAGCAACACGACTGAAATACACACACACACACACAAAACACTCCACATACTGGCAACTTCACATAAAAAAAGTATCACATTCATACATCATACTGTTTAATATATGTTGTGTACTGTATATTAAATGAAGTCAATTTTCATGCTAGTTAAAAAGATTCACTGTAGTCATGTGGCCTTATGTCAATATGGGCTCTGTCGTTTGGCTGTAGAGGTGATTATTGGCTACCAGAGATCTGATTGGACAGCTGCAGGGTTCATTACAGTTTTAATTGGTTCATTCGACACGCTCTAATTATGTGGTATTAGTGTATTCTTTCTAACACGGTTGTTATTACAATTACTGCTACAAGTATCACTTCTAGATCATTACTACTACTACTTTTGGTGTCACTCTTGGTAATACCATTAGTACTACCAGCATTACTACTTGCAAGACTACTAATATCAATACCATCATTTCTTCTGTTACTATCAACACAACTACGTGCTTCACTAGAACCACCATAACTATTACAACTACCACCGCCATAATTATAACCACTACTACCACCACTACCATCAGTGCTGTTATCATCACCAACAATACCACACTACCATCAAGGGACCATATCTAGTCCAGCTGCAAAAACCTGATAATCAATATAGTTATTACCACGACAACACACACACGTTAATCGAATCACAACCGTCTTGAAGCCAAACAGATTACTGGTGATGCTGCTTCCGTCCCAGATTGTGGAAGGCGGGATACAGACAAAATCCCCACCCCTACCGGACAAAAACCCCGCATAGTAAAAAATAAAACCAAATTTGTTTAAATTTTTTAATAATTGTCTTAAAATCCACTTTGATATTAGATTTTGCCATTACTGTCGCTCACTTTTTGAGACCTCAGGGGACCCGTGACCCCACAATCTCTGGTCTCTCAGGTCTGTTTAATGACGTGTGGTACCATGAGGCGAACTGTATAAAAACCTTGTTCACTTTTGCACTACCAGTAATTCAGTTTTCCTTAAGCAGTCTTTGAATACAGTCGGTAGCTAGATAGCTTGTTTCTATTCTTCATACAAATTTCATTTAACGTTAGGTCAGGTACGAGTGTACTCTCACATCCACCCTCTCCTTAACATTAACCACATCATACCTCTACCATTTGTTATAACTACCCCTGTGCTTGTCATCATCTTATCCAAATTTTATCTTTCATGTTCACAGACGAAGGGTACGTCATCCTTCGGAAAGCGGCACAACAAGACACACACGTTGTGTCGCCGTTGTGGCCGTTCGTCATACCACATCCAAAAGAAAAAGTGTGCCCAATGTGGGTACCCAAGGAAGAAGACCAGGCGTTGTAAGTATAATTCTTGAGGATCCTTTTGGGGTAGTACTGTAGAGTAACAATTTGACTTCTAAAGATGTCATTTGGGGACATATGTCATAGTTTCTACATTCGGGAATGTATGATTTTGAACATAAATTGGGGGATAGTTTTGGAGGTTAATGGTAACTGGGGTAACCTTACTAAGACTGCAAGACTCCTCTGTTAATCAGGTTATTGCCATTGAATTGTATCCTGCTGCCACATATAGCACACTACTGGGTTAGTTCTAATACAAGGATATTTCAGCTTTGTATTGAAATATTGTATGTGGACAGTGTGTATATATTGTACAGTACTGGTATCTGTATAGGGAATCCTGCTATGAAATGTGATAAGTTATGGTTAAAGGATTTCCATCATCAGAGATGGGAAATCATTACAGTACAGGTAGTGTAGGTAAACATAGACTTACAGGTACTGTATTCTGCATTGTACTGTACACTCGGTTAAAAAAGTATCTTTCAGGAGTAGTTTGATGAATTTTTACCTGAACAATCCTGTTGTCTTTCTAGGGTTGGCAAGTGTGATTGTGAGAGATTTCCTACCTATTATGGGAGGCCTAATTTAGCTATTTTATTTGAAAAAAATTTCATTGCGGTATGATTAGTGATAACAGTTGGCCTCATGGGCTTTTATCAAAAACCTTCGTTTGTGGTGTCATTTTGTTTTGCACATGAACTGTAAAGATAGTTTTTAAAAATTTTTTTTACTGAGTGTACTTTACATAGGCAGAGCGAAATATGTACAAACTGTTAAATAGCAAGTCAGTTTGATCAGGATAGCCAACAAAACCATCACATGCTTATTTCCAGTATGGTCCTTTGTTTAGGCTGGGGAGCTTGACAGTAACAATAAATCCACACAAAATTGTGAATTTGTGGTTATTTATTGCACAACATTGCACTTGACTATTCAAGACTAGTTGATCACTGTAGCAATGCTACTTTGTTGGTTAATATAATACTTTAATACAAAAAAATCACTTCTCTTTTTGTAGTTTCATTTGCTTTTTAATCTGAATTCTTTGATTCTAGTCAGGGTGTCTACTGGTCTGGAAAGGGCAGGGAATTTTATAAATAAACCTGGAATTTTATATGAATTCAATTCAACTTCAAAATAGCTATTTTGACAGCAATCTTACCATAATTTAATGATATACTATGTAATAGGTAAATAGTTAAACCTTAGAACAAATTCCAGTAAATAATCCACACCAATAACTGAATTGTTTGTGTATGTTTGTGGTCAAATAACCAAATATTACAGATTATACCTACTAATTCTGCAATGAGTATTGTCAGGGATGAGTTGTTCTTATTATTTAAGAGACTATTTAAGTGGATTATACCACATATTTATCACGAGTCATATAGGTGGATCAGGATTTTTTCCCCGGATTTCCGGCTTTCTTGGAACATCCAGCTCGACCCATTTGAATTACACAAATCCGGGGAGAAAAATATGGTGGGGTCAAGGTCTTTGCCAATGTTTATCACTAGGCCTAATGATCATCCTGATCATAGCTGGTTAAATAAAATTATCAGTCCAGTAGCCAGTGGCAAAAAAAGTGATGGGCAAATGACCTACAATATTGAGACGGCAAATGACCTACAATATTGAGACCCGACAGAGAATTAAGGGTCATAAATTTTTTGATTAATATCGTATACAGATTATATCATCTTTAAATTTCCCAATAGTATTGTATATACATATTGAAAACCTCTAGTTTTGTTATTCTTTCGTAATAAATACCGAATAATGTTCCTGGAATTTTTTTTAATTTGCACCTGGAAAAGCCAGGTAATTTTTTGTCTGGCCAGTAGACACCCTGCTAGTACAGTATGGGGTTTATTATGGCTTGGTATTTATTTTCAGGCCTTTGTGGCCATAAAGGAGAAAGTATTTTGCGCTTCACTATAAACCAGTACAGTGATTGTACACATGGTACAGTACAGCATTGTAAAATTGTGTTCAATTCCCCAATTGTATATATGTTTGATGAAACCACTTTCACAACTAAAATTGTTATGTTTCACTTCTAAAGACTTATCTGGTAGCAGTGGTTGTTGCCTAGTAATGGTATCATTGGCTAGGTGTGTTGCTTTTAAGCTGATGGTATCCTATTGGTTATCACCTGAGACTGGCATCTTTCTGTAATAGGCAGAGTTCTTATACATTAATGTTAAAGATGCAGTACTGTAATTCTATTGGATGGTGGTGAGAGTTTCCATGGTTAACCCCCAATGCTACATGATGCAGAATATATTAGCATAACACAGTAAAAAAAAGTCAGGATTGGATTGCTGGAAGTAGCAGTTTGCATGATCAACAGGAGAGCTTGGCATTTAGTGCGTAATAGTAATAGAATACCTTTGTGCATATTATAACTAACTATAGCTCATTTTTTCCCAGCTGAAAAAAGATGCCTCGCCCCCTCAAAATTTACAGCCGATTGGATGTGTCAAACCTGTCCGATTTTGTCCTGAAGTACTGTAATGATATATTTCTAAATTAATTTATTCATAATCGTTGGGATGACCGTTTCTGACAAAAGATATTTAGCTAAATTATATAAAGATACATACATTCATTATTTCAAACATAAGCACGTAGGAAGTTTATCAGAAGTATTACACATGAATTAACTGTTAAACTCTGGTAGCAAATTTACGCTTTCAGAGGATGCATATAATATATACTTATTTTTATCCACAATAAGGTATACTAAGACAAATTATGGATCAGTAATACTACATTATGCAAAAACAACATTTTTAAAGATCAGAATCACATTGAAATATTACACAACCGTCAACAGCGGCGGAAAATATGACTGCGAACAACTTCATATTTTTCCCGCCTCTGCTAACGGTTGTGTAATATTTCAATGTGATTCTGATCTTTAAAAATGTTTTTGCATAATGTAGTATTACTGATCCATAATTTGTCTCAGTATGCCTTATTGTGGGCAAAAATAAGTACCGTATACTGTACCTGTATATTAAATGCATTCTCCGAAAGCGTGAATTTGCGACCGGAGTTTAACAGTTAATTCATGTATAATACTTCTGATAAACTTCCTACGTGCTTATGTTTGAAATAATGAATGTATGTATCTTTATATAATTTAGCTAAATATCTTTTGTCAGAAACGGTCATCCCAACGATTATGAATAAACTCGTTTAGAAAGACATCATTGCTTCAGGACAAAATCGGACAGGTTTGCTGTAACTCTTGGGGAGGGGACGGGGCATGTTTTTCAGCTGAGAAAAAACACACTATAGTACAGTTCAAGGATAAGTGAAGGAGAGCCTGAACCTGAATATTGAGTAATACTAGCCAGCGGGAGCTTATAAGTCACGAAATAATTATAACACATTAAAGAGTGTGGTTAGAATATTGACTAGAGGTGTAATAATTTAATAAGTAAATGTTCCAGTGAGTGGATGCCACTGGTCGTGGCTGAGGATGCAGTGTACAGTACTGTACTGAACTTTAAAAGAATGTGGAATGACACTTGTAAGAAGAGGAAACTGGAAGTACAGTGAAGATGGTGTTGCTTCTGGGAGTAGAAGGTTGAAGTGTAGATTAACCACTTGTGTATGGGGTCCCCTCTGAGCTGAATGAAAGCAAAAGGTGTTAACCAAATAAAATATTAAAATGGCATCACCATAGTGAAGGGTAAAGAGTTAGATGGTAAGAAGTTTGAGAGTTTCAAATGTCATGGAGAACTAATGAAGGGAATAGCTAATGCTTGAGCCTTTAAGAAACTGGAATATTAGATGTGTAGTTTGGTTCTACACTCTGTGATGAATTTGAGTGAAATGTGGGCTTTCACCTTATTCACAGTTGATCTGCCGCAACATAAATGCTTGAGGAAGCTTAATTGTTTCGTAATATGTACTATCCTCTTCATCACTGAGTGTACTCAAGATTCAGAAAATTTTATTTACTTTTGAAATATGTTTGTTAGTTTAAAAATCATTGGAGGATGTTTTAGAACCTTTTAATTTTCTTGAGTGCTGCTTGTAAAGTAGAAGAAAAAAAATTACTGACTTTTTCCAAAGAAAATTTGTTGACACTGCAACATCACATTAATTTCCTTATTGCTACACACTGAAGTCCACTCTCAGTGCAACATGTTTGAAAAAGTCCAGTTTTATAGAGAGCATTTTGTTTTTGTTTTCAGTTTTACAGCGCAGTACAGTAATAAAAAACATACCAACTTGAAACTAAACATTTCCTATTTATGGATTTTTATTCTTATATCTACTTGGCATAGTGGTCTTCAGAAGTAACCGGTCGAGTCTTAGCAATGTCTCTGTATGTTGGGTGGCTCCCCTAACAGACAGACTTGACTTGGTTTTAATGTTTAATGCAGCCAGAGAACATTTATTGTAATTTGTAATTGTTCAAAATTTTTGCCAT